>CALYCR020000227.1:0-14802 GCA_944470395.2 Schistosoma turkestanicum | reverse complement strand
ATTGTTGGGGATGTTACATCCCCAAAATTCTCTTGATAATGCCGTAATTTGATTTTCACGTTTTGCCAGCATGGGCCGATCAGATGACCCTGAGATTTCAATTCCCAACAGGAAAATCCATGGCTGTGATTGGCTGCTGTGTATTTTAGTGTGCTATTTTCTTAACTGTCTCAAGGACGTTCTTATGTTGTATAAATAAACGAGAGTTGTATGCTTGATTGTACTGTGATTGCTGGGTGTTTGTAGAATATACTTCTACGCTTACAAAGCCTTCTATTTCGACTTGTGTATTCAAGGTAGCCTCCCTGGAAGCTGGTAAAAGTCCCGTTCGCGTTTATCGACTAAGGTAAACTCGTAATAGCCTCAAGCGTACTAAGTGACGAACTTATCAGTGGGGACGGTGCTTTTGGAAATATGGATCCTGCCAAACTTGAATTATTACTTGAGCGGCAGCTGAAACTGATGCAGATGTTGACAGACAAGAAGATTTCCCATTCCACGCAGCCCAGCTCATCTAATGCAACCACAGCTCCATCGGTCGACGGCATCGCAAATAGCATATCTGAATTTCATTATGATCCTGATGCAAATGTCACTTTTGACATGTGGTTCCGGCGTTATGAAGATTTATTTAAATTTGATTTCGCCAACCAAGATGATGCTTGCAAGGTTTGGCTGCTACTTCGAAAGTTGGGCGCAAGTGAGCTGGATAAGTACTGCAATTTGATCCTGCCTTTGAACCCACGAGATTGTTCATTTTCTGAGACTGTCCAGACTTTAAGCCAACATTTTGGCGATAACTCGTCACCGTTTAATACTCGATATCGATGTTTGAAGCTAATTATGAACGAAGATGATGACAGATAGAGAAAGAAGCTCTTGCCCTTGTGTTTGCTGTTCGCCGTTTCCATAATTTTCTGTACGGTCGGAGATTCACGCTCCTCACAGATCACAAGCCTCTGTTAGCAATATTTGGTTCAAAGTCTGGCATTCCAGCCTATTCTGCAAATCGTCTTCAGCGATGGGCCTTGCTACTTTTGGGGTATGATTTCGAAATCCAATATCAACGCACTCTAGAATTCGGTCAAGCAGACGCTTTGTCACGACTCATTATTGATCAAGTGGCGGCTGAGGAAAACATGGTGATCGCATCTCTGTCGGTAGAAGACCACGCAGAATGTGATCTGACAACCGCAGTTCGCGCATTACCGGTGTCTGCAACAGACATACAAAATGCTTCTAGAAACGACCCCATCATCAAGATGACGATGAAATATGTCACTAACGGTTGGCCGTCGAAAAAGTTTGAAGGTGACATGAAGCAACTGTATCAGCGGAGGGAGTCACTATGCATCGTGAACGATTGTCTGATGTTTGGTGAAAGAGTAGTCGTTCCAGAATCCCTTCGTGCAAAAGTTGTGAAACAGTTCCATCTTGGTCATCCTGGGATTAAACGAATGAAGTCGATAGCCAGGAGTTATGCATACTGGCCTCACATGGATCAACATGTCACAGCGTTGGTTGAAAAATGCATGCGGTGTCAGCAGGTGGCAAAGATGAATGCCGAAATTCCACCGGTTTCATGGCCCAAACCTGAGCATCCGTGGTCCAGGATACATGTCGACTTCGCTGGCCCAATAAATGGAACTATGTATTTAATTGTCGTCGACGCCCTTTCTAAATGGCCGGAAATTAGCCCCGTTATGCCGCCCACTACAACTAAGACTATACAGCTGTTTTCTGAAATTTTCTCACGAAACGGCATACCAGATGTGATCGTATCCGACAATGGCTCTCAATTCACCTCTTCCCAATTCCAGAATTTCTGTCAACGGCTAGCCATTAAACACTTACGCTCGCCACCATACCACCCGCAATCGAAAGGGCAGGCGGAAAGGTTTGTGGATACGTTTAAAAGAACACTTCTCAAGTCAAATGGGGAGGGGACGCCAGCCGAAACGTTACAAAATTTCTTGTACGTCTATCGGACAACACCAAATGAATTGTTACCGGAGCAAAAGTCCCCAGCTGAAGTCCTGATGGGAAGAAGATTGAAAACGATACACAGCCTGATGCATCCGCCTAATGCACCCACATCAGTAGAGACAAAGCAGCAAAGACAATCCGCTTACGAGGTGGGATGCCCTGTGTTTGCCCGCGACTGCAGAACGAACCATGGTCCTTGGGTAGAAGCGAGAGTGGTCAGAAGGGTTGGTCGAGTTATGTACGAAGTAGAGGTAGGAGGTGATAAATGGTCAAGTCATCGGAATCAGATACGCAGACGGCTAGCCCTAGATCGCCCATCAAGAGCAGAAAGCATTCCCCTTGACATCTTGCTTGATACCTTCTACCTACCGAGAGCCCCGCCACGAGAAGAAACTCAGCAGCAAGCTGTTCTTCGTTCCCGAAGGTATCCTCTCAGACAGCGGCGACCAATAATCAAGATGCAAGTCGACCCCAGGAGAACAAGCTATTAAAAGGAGAGGAGTGTTGGGGATGTTACAACCCCAAAATTCTCTTGATAATGCCGTATTTTGGTTTTCACGTTTTGCCAGCATGGGCCGATCAGATGACCTTGAGATTTCAATTCCCAACAGGAAAATCCATGGCTGTGATTGGCTGCTGTGTATTTTAGTGTGCTATTTTCTTAACTGTCTCAAGGACGTTCTTATGTTGTATAAATAAACGAGAGTTGTATGCTTGATTGTACTGTGATTGCTGGGTGTTTTTAGAATATACTTCTACGCTTACAAAGCCTTCTATTTCGACTTGTGTATTCAAGGTAGCCTTCCTGGAAGCTGGTAAAAGTCTCGTTCGCGTTTATCGACTAAGGTAAACTCGTAATAGCCTCAAGCATACTAAGTGACGAACTTATCAGGTATATTTTTAAGTCAGTTGAAAATTTAGGTAGTGTATGCATTGAAGCTATTGGGCCTTGCTGACTGACGCTTATACTTATTCACAGTTGGAAATGAAAACCGTTTAATAATGAACTAATTGGGTGATTTATCCCATTGATTATCTGTTAATACATAGATTTTATAGCATTATAGTTGCCGAAGACATTGTTATTCTCTGTCCAAAATTTGTTAACAATTATTTGCTCGCATTTATTGAGCAGTAAGCAAGCTATTGTGTGACCTGTCAATTTGTGGGCATTATATAGTGTTTTACGTTTCGAGTGTTAGTCGTTAGTCTTATTGGAGCACTTGGAGGTTAGCTAAAGCCAATCGAGCCTTCTGTATCCGTGGTGAGATTTCGTCAGTCACCAGGCCATCAGCACTGATGGGACTGCTGAGATAAGTGAAGCGGTTTACACGTTCAACTACTTCACTTCCTATCACTAGTTCAGTTACCAATGAAACCCAATCCTGAAGCAACATTTTGCATTCCGATGGAGAGAATTGTATCCCATGTTTGTGTTTGGTCCCAAGTTTCTGTCAAACTGTTCATTCATATAAAAGGTAGCTTTTCCATGGAATCGTCTTATACGAGGAAATATTATTTAATCATATTATTTCTATCCATGTAATAAATATTTAATACACTTTGAAAATTTATGAGCCTACCGATTCGCAGAGAACATCTCTAACAATTATAGATCATCAATTTTTTCCCTCACCAATTGATTTTAAATTTATATTACGTGAAAAATGATCATTTGACAACCATCAAATAGGAACACGAATAAATAAAACAACATTTTCAATTAATTCATTATTCATTTATAAAAGACATTTAAACAAAACATCATTGGTGATGATAATGATGCTGATGATGAGGATAATAATAATAATGAGATAACAATCTCCTGACACGTAATGACTAGAAATAATAATAATAATAAATAAAAAAGAGTACAGGGAAAATGAGTGATGTGTCTTTACACAGTGTGTTTGTTTGTGTGTGTGTGTGAGAGAGAGAGGAGAATTATAATTGGGTTAAAAATTATCAACAACATTCAATTGTCTATTCTTATATATATATGTATAGAATTATATTATCATTAAGCACTCCTCACTCACTACATTACTCAAATAGATTTCAGCTCCATGGAGAAGAGATAAAACAAAACGAAAAAAAAGTAGAAAGACACCATTATACAATGTGATATTAATCAATCAGTAAACAAACGAAGAAGCTATGTATGATAAATAATAATAAGTGAACAAATCAATAAGATAATCATGATTGAGATGACGTTTTGATGCTGCTGTTGGGCAGCAAACACACATCAACAATGATTGTTCATGTTTGTCTATAAGACATAAAAGTCATAAAACAAATTGACAATAAACTAGAGTTAAAAAAACAAACCATTAAAGAATTCTAAAGTGATGTGCCTTTTTTTTGTTTGTTTTTCGTTAGTCAAAACAAGTCAATAGAAGTTGGATCATTTAAACAAAGTGGATGTTGAAAATGAATTTTTAAAAAAAAAATTAGTAAATAAATTATTGCAATGATTTTGATTTAATAACACAAAGTGTAATAGGATGATAGTCTATTTTACAAAAAAAATGTTTAATAGTGAAAATAAAAGAATATAGAAATAAATGATTGATTGATTGATGAAGATAAAAAAATTGTATATTATGAATAGGGTGGCCGCCAGTTGTGTCTCATCGATGGATAATGAATGCCAAGTTGAGGAATTAAAAAGTAATTCATTCTGCATATATCTTTCATGATCTTCCAGTGTTTATTCACTTATTTATTGATTTTTATTCAATCAACTGAAAAGAAGACAGAAATATGCATTATTTTTTTAAAGGTGAAAGCAATTAAACTAAACTATGATGACACATTAAAATTCAAGTAGATCAAATTCGTTAACCAATAAAAAACGATTCATCTGAGCGACACCAAAAGACACTAGGGAAAATCAAACACACCCACCAGTGAACAATACCAATTTTAAAGGATAAAATATCTTTAGCCATATTATATATAAACTTATGACCTACGTAGACAATCACATCATTCAAAGTAGATAATTCTATGAACTTCTGTTTGATAAGACGTTCCTTAGGATGACCTTCATATATGTCGATCAGACTGTGTACTTAGGCCAGTTATCGCTGGTGTAAGATACGCCACCGTCTAGGATTTCCAACCTACTCTGTCCTAGGCTCTTTTCTATTTGTTTTCAAGTTCTATTTATTCTTTTGATATCTGCTCCGATTCTCGGCGCAATGTGTTTTCGGTTTGCTTTTCTTATTCCGACTTGTCCCGTGACACAGTTGAGTACTTTCCGCAATGTGTGTCTTATCCACCGCAAGCGACTTCTCCTAATTTCTTTCTCAGCTACAATCCTGTTTGTTCTCTCTTGCAGTAAGTTGTGGCTGATGACATTTGGTCGGCGGATTTTCAATATCTTGCACAGATAACTGTTAATAAACATTTTGTGGATGATGGCTTTCTTAGTTCTCCAAGTTTCAGCTCCATACCATAGAAGTGAATTGTGATTTGCATTCGAAATGCTAACTTTGGTGTTCGCTGACAATTGTTATAAGTTCCAAATGTTGTTCAGCTGTATAGAAATGCTGTCTTTGCTTTGCTAATCTATGCCTTTACATCTGCATCAGATCTATAACTTATAGAGCTTCTCCACCAAGTGATTGGTTTGGTGCTCTCTGTGTTGTATCTAAAGATTTTGCTTTTTCCCTTATGTATGTTGAGGCATACCGCTACACTGACTGTCTTCACCTGGATTTGTTGCTGTGTATGGGATGGAAGAGCAAGTTCATCTTCAAAACCCTAATAGTCCAGCTGCAGCAGATCTGTGAGTGCTTCCTCAACGATATAGTTGTCTTCATAATCCCGCCAACCATCAGATAAAAGTTGAGAGTAAGCAGCGTCGTTTGACACAGGTCTTCACTTACATCTATAAGCTGCCCTCTATGCTCGAATATGCAGTGTAATCCTCCGCGAGAGTTCCGTTAGATGGAATAATATAGAGTTGATGAATAAACTTATGCTATAGACAGGTTACTACATATAAACGTTTTTATCAACATTTCGTGATTCAAAATGTTGTTACATCATTGGACAACAAATACACTAGTACGCGAATGAAGAAAGTTTCATTAAGATAGCATCTATGAAACTTAATTATAGATAGAGTGGGACTTACTCCACATCCATACAGTTTATCAGTAATAAAAACAATCCAACTACTTTGTAAATAAGCAAAATGAATGATCACAATAGTTATTTATATATCATCAATAATTAAACAAATAATCTCATTGCATGAAAACATTGCTTATCACTCTGAATAAGTTTGATTTATTTCTACAACCTCAATTATACTTTGATAATATATACAAAAAAACACAACAAATAATTCTTTTCCAATAAAATCAATTGATAATAATAATTTATAAACTTACAGTATATTATAAAAAGTGATCCCAATTGAAAAATATATTATCATTATCCTGATTAATGATGACAAATGTAACATAATCTCATCATTTTCTATTCTATTCTATTATTATTATTATTATTTTTTGATTATTTTATAAATTATAAACAATTTATCAAATGAAATGACGCATTTCAATATAGACATAAATGATGACCATTGAAATTCATAATCTACTATTGATTCAACAGAGAGAGAGATAGAGTAGTGTGAAATACAACAAGAGAATACATATGTGATTGAATCAATAAAAAAACCTCAATGAATATCCATTTTATTGAGGTCTAGATGATGATGAGACAATGGTATTTGTTGCTTTTGTTTTTGTACTATTGTTATTATTAAAAAATATGGATTTCAAAGTGTTATTACCACTATTATTTACAAATAATGAACAACCAGTCATATGTCGTATTGAAGACTGTTGACGTGTAATCTAAAAGTAAAGATAAAAAAACACGATTAATGCTTGGAACTAATCAACAAAATATAAATTGTAATCAACAGATTGGAAAATTGTTACAGTATAAGTGATTACAAATGCAGGATGCAGCTTATTTGATGCATTAGAAGTATTTAGTGATATATACATAGATTAGCTGTGTAAAAATGACCAAATGATAGAACTGGAACTTCGATGAAATCATTATTAGACCAGAATTAAAAACCTGGAAGCACTGGATGGCTGTTTCGGCCTAGTATTAGACTCATCAGCAGTGCGCATCCACAACGCCCGCAAGAACCTGGGACTTGCGCGCGAACGCTTAAACCCAAGACCGCTAAACTGGCATCTAACGGTGTTAGTGCCTAATTTTGATCAACCTAAGGATTTAGCGCAACCTCAATCATTATCTTCGGTAGGTATATGTCTGGAACCAACATGGTTGAGCTCTACTGGTTATGTCTTCTCATCAGAACTCCGCTGATTTCCTCACGAAGCTAGTTACTAGTGAGCGAATTCATGATTTCAATGAAACTCAACAAGCTTCCAAACTCTATTGTGTCAATAGTCATATGCTCATACGGGATGAGTTGTCGAACATCTCTCACTTCAATACACGGATTCTCCCTAATATTATGATATAGCTTGCTAGCGGAAACCACTGCAGTTTCCACAGCGTTTAGGATATCATTCCAAGCTGCCTCGAGGTTGCCATCATTTGCATAACTGTCTTACTAGTTGCTCCTAATATATATACATAGCTTTTCTGTCGTTAACTAGAACCCTAAGAGATTTCCTTACAGTCTCCTATGTCCAGTAAAACGTAGACATACGTGCTCGCACTAGAGCGTTATCTAAATCAAAACATGTACTCCAGAATGGAAATTCTACTCGAAGAGTAGAGCTGACACTTTAAATACGTCCCATCAAAAGGCCGTGTGTGACCAGCCTCAAGCGGTTGTCCTTTGAGCGCTGCGGTCAGGCTCCCAGGTTTCTAGGATAAACACAGGAATGAAAGAAGAGTTGATCGTGGAGATAAGAGAGTTAATTAGAGGAGAAGTAAGGATTTGGTTGTGACCGATTCAGTCTTGTGTCCTTTTACAAGTATGAGGATGGACCTCACTTCCCAGCCGCCCATACCGTGGAATCATACTTCTTGGGTAACCCGAAAAGAAAGGCTGGCGTTGGTCTGAGCGACCCGGAAGCGGTACCACATAGCCCAAAGGACAAGTGCTGCAGGACGGTTCCGCAAGGCCTTTTTATGGCAAGTTTGTACAGTGTAAGCTCCGCTCTTCAAGTGGGCTTTCCACTGTAGACGGAAGTCCGTGAGTTAGCTGAGATGTGACAATTTTAGGGTCCACCTTTTCTAATCGATTTATTCTTTTTGAGAAAGCAGCATCACCGTAGTTGCTGGTTGCCGAGGTAAACACCTTACTGATGTCACAACTCTCTACAGTAATCAGTACGACTTTGACCTTAGACCTTAAGTTGCTGTTTTTAGTCTTACCATTCGATCTGCCTAGCATAGTAGGACCTAAAGCAGCATATATTCCAGGCATTATAGCTCGGTTAGGTCATAAAGATAGGCAAGCCTGAACACCACGTCAAGGTAGCAGCTACGGTCAGGTCATACATACATAACTCGGGAGATCAAATTATCTAGCATTTGTAGTTAATAGTTTGTTTCAACAGACGAACAGACGAATCAACCTGAGACTCCTAATTAGTTGCAAAGCTATTGCATTTCACCACACATGTACAGGTGACGCATTATACTAGTTGATCTCCGTTGGCAGTGATACAGAACATACACACATCCGTTCAAGTCGCCACACCATATCTGCGTAGCGAGATTAAGTTAACGAAACAAATGACAGAGTAGAAGGAGTAACCATGGTATCGTGAGTTGTAGGGAAAATTAGTTGTAAGGAGTGTGATTCGAGAAGGAAAAATCCGATCAGTGAATAAAATATATAGGGCCATCTTCAAACTCAAGATCTCGAGTAAGATAAAGATTGGATGCATCCACATCATTGCAACCGACTAGCAACCATATCACCCAACATCTCTAACCGATGACTCCGATGCTATTGAGGATGCCAACTAAATAATTTGAACCTACCAACATCGCCAGACCTGTCGGTCAATAACTTCATGGACTGATATCGTGTTCTGGCGTGGTCAACCTGATTCTCTTCCGATCTACCCGTTCACCAACAAACATCACTTCTCTAGGTATGTAGTAGGAGTCAGGAACACTTCACATACTTGTCAACTACCTCAATCGATAAAGATTTACATCATCAACCGACTTCCTACCTCAACATTGTTCACTCGATCTTCCCACGAAATACAAGCAATGTTTTTAAGAAAACAACCATCAAAATGTTACGTCAAGATAGGTCTTTTGTTTTCATAGACAATGTTTAAAAGTCTTAAGCTGTGAGACGATCAAGGATGCTCGAGTAAAGGGAGGTCAGTAGGTTTCTTCACTTTCTCGATAGATACTTTAGTGACGAATACTGCCACAAAACCATTTGGCTGAAGTAAAGTTGAATGCTGCTTAAACTTGAATTTCAGTTTGCTTGTGTTATGAAACGGACGAAGGGCGAACAACTGAACGATACATCTACATTTAAGTATAAAATTTGTTTGGTTCTCCGAGTTTTGAAGTTCGAGAACCGAAGTTAAGAGTTGAATAATTTCGGAAGCTTATATTTTAGATCTTATGTTAGCCATACTGTTTTCTTTATGGCTATCATAAGAAGTTTTCTATCTGTTCTCACAAACTAAGACGATCAGTGATCGAAACCAATTCGATAGAATTACGTCAAACCCCTGAACGTTTTCTAATATCCTAGTCAATCTAAGTGCTAAAATTGGACCATCATTTCTAAAGATTTTCAGAATCAATCAGTCAAGGTCAGCAATTTCGCTCCGTCTTAGAATATTATTTATAAACTATTCATCCTCACTAAAAGTTGAAGGATTTCTGTAAACTAGTTATTCAGGTTGTTCGCAGATAGCAGATAACTGAAGGGTAGCTAGCTGGAGAACAGTTAAACAGTTCCTTAAAGTTACGCTTGTCGATTTAATCCGTTGAATAGAGAATGAATAATAAACCCATCTTATTTTCGAAATATTTTCACTAACAGCTGATTTTTTTTATACTTATGTACTTATAAAATACGGATAAGTAGAAGACATGTGGACACTTTTACAAACAACCAAGCTAACAAGTGAGTTATTGATGAGGTCGAATGTATGAAAGATCAGAATAGTCTATCTGTTCAGAAGCTAGAATAGTTGCATGTAGGCGTAATAATAAAATCACTATAAATGACAGCAGAGTAATTGTACTTAATGAGCGTGATATCTTGAAGTAATAACAACTTATAATCTCAGAAACTAATTAGTTACGTTTACATACCACAAAAATCTCGGATAATGCTATATTTGGATTATAGTGGTCATAGATTCATAAAAAGTTAGTGAAAATCTTATTGAAATCACTTGGTTCTTCGTGATGTAATAAGAAATTTGTTAGGATATTCACCGGGTATCCTAAGAATACTATTTTTGGAAGTATAATCCTATTGGTCAAAAATATGGTTGTTTTAACTGTCAAAGTCAAATACTTCAATGTTGTCTCTGATTGGTCATGCGGACTGTCAATGTCATTTCAAATGTTCTTTTCTATTGGCCGTCCTAAACTGTCAAAACCACAGACTTTGATGCTCTTTCCTATTCGACCTAAACGTATAAATACGCACTATCTGTAAGACTTCATGATTCCGATTCCGTTCCTTCCTGCCTACCTCTCTTCTGTACTCGACCCAATAAACAACTCCATCCAACGGTGTTGCGTTCTGATATATAGGAGATTTGGGGAATAGTATTTGGGTCGTATTGGAATATTTGAATTCGGACGTCGGTAGGATTTGAATAGCTACGTAGCAGCATTATAACAAAATTAGCACAAAGATAATTTGTAATACTACAGTAATCTTAATTTGAAAACTAACACTATTTAGAATAATATATATACTAACTATATAAAAAGTACTTACAGGTAATTGTTGCGTTTCAAAATGCATTGATGTCGACAAATAATTATTGCCTGATAGATTCGATTTACTAAGTACTGTTGAATTGCAATTGTCCACTGGTGACATAAACTTTTTCGGTGTAATAAAAGAGGAAAGAAAAGAGTCAGATGGCGGAGCAGTTTGCGGTGTAATTGACGCTGGTGTTGTTGTAGGTGAAGATGAATGTGGTTGGGTTTCCAATGAAAAACGATGACCAAAAATTTTTAACTGCAAATATAAAACAGTACAAGAATGATGCGTAGGGAAAAAAAGACAAACAGATAGATTACATGCGACATACAACAACTAACTAGGTTATATGACCTAATGATCAGCGCATTTGATCGTTTACCAAATAACTAAGATGCGTATTCGATGCAATCTTGACAATTATCTATGTATCTAAGATACACCTACAAAAATGTATCGTTCACAAACTTGTATTCTCATACTGCAATTCTTTAACTTAACAACTTAATGATAAAAGTCATATCAAAAAATTACATTAGATCAAACTTATATCTAAAGACACAGCAATAAAACTACGACATAAAAGTGAAACAATTCTACGCAACAGAAAGGTATAGTTGTTTAAAGATTGATCAAATTGTTTCAAGATTCAAAATGAATGTATGAGTAGTTTAGGAAATTCAATTTAGCTATGCTTGGGGTGACCCGAAATATCCCTCAGAAAAGGTTCAGAAACGCCAGGAAACGTTTTATCCAATCAGCATTGAATAGAACTTTTTCAGAAACATCTGGAAAATACAGGAAAGCGTGCCACGATTCTGATTTCACATTCAACCAAACTGCTACTACATATGGTATAGTTCTCAAACACTTGTAATAACATGATAACTGAATTAATATTATGCTTTTTTTTTCTAAATCAACTTTTTGCTATACAAAACACTGTGTTTATCCATTTATCTGAAACAGTATCTAAAATTTGTTGTTTTAGGATAGAAATGCGTAAGGATGATAATAAAATATTATTTATATACTTTAGTACAAAGACCAACGTTGGAAATATTTCTCTTTGCTACATTTTTTTACGGTGTTCCATTGCTTTGTAGGTTAGATCTCTAGATTAGAGACCCAGCGAGTGCACCCTAATAAAACCACCTGTTTTGGTTCGGGTTTCCCGACAGTATAAACGTATAAACAAATTCAATAATTTGTGTGGCGCATAAATATTCAGATGGCGCTTCGTGTCAATGTTTATACTTAAACAAATAAATATATAAATAAGAAAAACTTAATAACCATGTAAACATTTGCATATAAGATCTGTGATTTACATTATATATGTGGGACGTAACGATAATAAACAGTTGATCGATAAAGAGGTCAGAAACCGTAAGAGAAAAGTTGAAAGTGAAGCGTTTTAGATATGGATTCTTTATACCATTTCTTCTGCATACATATAGAATATGGTAGGATTTATTCAATAAGATGCCAAATGGAATATGCTAACGATGATGTTTCTTTTCTTCATAATAATCAACGTATAGTAAGGTGACCATTAACAGACTTAAAATGCATTGTGAACTCACTCTTTCTTAGAGAGTATCAATTGTGAGCATACTACTAGTGGTAATTTTCAAATTCGAAAAACTACTGATTCAATGATACTTCCTAATTCTTATACAACCTACTGTGAAAGAAGAAAACACACCAGATTCCAGCTGAGGAAGATATTGGGGGAAAAAGCGCTGGAAGTAGATAGGACACAGACTACGGAAAGCATTTAACTGAATCACAAGACAAGCCCTAACATAGAATCCTTAAAGTCAAAGGAAAAGGATCAGATAAAAGAACATATAATGCCGAAAATTAGAAGCAGACATCAGAAGAACGAACAGCAATTGGCTACAACTGGAAAAGAAGGCCTAGAATAGAATAAATTGGAGAATGCTGGTCGATGACCTATGCTCCATTCAGGGTAACAGTAAGTCACACCTATTTCTCATGATCAACATGTTAATGTATCATGGGGAAAAAAAAGAATTGAATAAACCTCTTCCATATAACATACCGGTTTATTACGACGTAGCCATTTGAAATCTTTTGTAGTTGAAACCGATGATGAAATATTTTGATTATATAAAGCTTGAGATGATTGACAATATGTATTGCGACGATCACTAATACTATTTGCATGCAATGTAGGAATATTAGTTGATTTTGTATTCAATGGAAAATAATAATGATATGATGGAAATGTTACTGATGATTGTGTAGGTTGATGAGTTTGAAAATCTGTAGGATCAATAAAAATTGGTTTGGACGGTGTACTATTATTACTAGTGTAGCATGTTGTAGTAGAATGATCATAACAATGACAATGTGAACAAGAATAAGTGGATGAACAGGATTTATTATTACACGGATGTAATTGTTGGGATGAATTAATGGAGGATAGGAATTCTGATGAAAATTTATTATCTTTATTATTATCAGGAATTTTATTACAATCTGTTGAAAGTTGTGATTGAAAGCCAAACTGAAAAATAAGAGCAATAAAAAAATTCAAATTTATGCAAATATACAAGACAAGTTGTTTCATGAATAAAGTAGGTGAAGTTTTTAAAATTCTGTATGAGTGATTCACTTTGATATAGAGTTTTTGAAATTCAAAATGGAACCCTGACACCTATGGAGTTAACTACGTTTGTTGTGAGACCAGTACCGCAGACGATATTGGGGATTCGAACGCAGGACCTTCGGTCTTGTACGCGAACGCCTAACCTCTGGGCCGGCATTCAATGGTGTTAATGTCTAACTCTGATTAATCTAAGGATTTTCTGCGACCTCACCCATTTGTCTTCCGTAGTTACTGCCTACACCCGACAGGGTTTAATTCCAATGGTTACGTCTTCTCACTAGAACTCCGAGAATTTCCTCACGAAGCTAGTCACTAGTGAGCACATTTTACGATTTTTCAATTAGAGTTATGAAGATCAATGTGCAAAAAACACTAATCTCCATAACTCTGAAACAGATGACAATGATGTTATATTACAAAAAAACAGAAGATAAGTTTTGACTTAATGGTTGAATAGTATCATGTTATGCTAGTTATGGGACTTGAAAATTCTGAATCTTATTTCCTTCTCTCCTCTAAAGAAGCCATGAATATCCTACTAATGACAACTAGTGCATCAGAATGAGATAGTTTCAGATCGATTCTTGGTGTTCAAAATGATTTCTATGTTGGTTGTAACTAAAAAAGAAATTTGATGAGTTACATTATGTCACACTGAAACAATCAACACATTCAGTTTATATATTTAATATTAACGCCTATGACAAATACATAAAACTTTAAGTTATTATACAGAAAATAGTAACGAATTGAAAAGTATCACACTTATAACTAAGAATTGTTTCTATTCATCCGAAAAAGCTTCTTTTTTTAGTAGACAAGTACTGAGAGATTTGCAAATACTAACAAAATTGCTGCTGAACTATTTTGTTTATATACATGATTGAATAATAATGTCTGTTATGAATGACACGTCACCACGTCAATTGGATATGCTTGAACTATTACGAGTTCACCTTAGTTGGTAAACGAGAGCTAAGACAATGATCCAGTGACACGATAGGCTATTTTAATCCGTTTCCCCGTCTAAATGAAGAAAGAAGCCTTGATAAGGCGTAGAAAGTGTATTCTACAAGCACCCATGGAAATGAGGTCCGAGTCCAGATGAGGATCAGAATCCCGAACTAAGGATTCGGATCAAAGGACGCTACAGACAATGCATATTTATACATTTAATTGAATAGGAAACAACATTTGAAGTATGTGACATTGATAGTTAGGACGACCAATAGGAATT
>CALYCR020000226.1:0-14835 GCA_944470395.2 Schistosoma turkestanicum | reverse complement strand
TGGTCGTTTCTGGCTCCTTCACTCAATCTGGTTTCGTCCGACGTCTGCAACTTTTCCTGGTACGAACCCCTACGAACGCAATCTTCAGACTCTGCATACGAGCCAAGCTGGTGTGACATGCCAACCCGAGCATTAAACTTGTTGACTGACTGACTGACGATGTTAAACGATAAAATGCAGCAGTTTGTATTATAACAAACTTCACTTGTCCTCATGATCAAATAGATGAACTATTCTGAGTCTTTCACTCATTTTCTGCCTAGTATGTTTGTATAGACATGCTTACATGTAGCTTTCCTACCTAAAACGGTACAATTACCTTTTTAAGTAAACTGAGTATGAAAGTTTGACATCTTCGTTTGGCATTTCCCATTGTCTATCTGAGTAAAGGAGTGTCTAAAATAAGTTCTTTGCGCTGATCTCACTGCCCACCGGAAGTTATCCTTACTATAATATACAAAATTATGAGGGATGTTTATGCTTATAGTGTTTTCATTCATCACTCCTAATATCGGGCAGTGGCACTCTTGAATCTGGTCATTATATAAATCGTGATCAATGTACAAATAACGGAGAGGATATCAGACAAATATTTCTACATTATTTGTGATTACTATCACCTTTTAGACATGATTGTCCATCTTCAGGTGTTCAAAAAGTTTCAGTGGATGTAAGTGATTGAAGGTTGCGGATGTTGACAAAAACTGAATTATCCCACATATCTGAAATGTCTCTACTCATTCTTCAGTCTTAAGCCTTGAGTGAAGCTTCATACTTCTGTGTTGAGTGAGAACAAAAAGAAACGAAATTTGGAGTGTCAGTAGAGCTAATAGTCACTCAAAGACCATCTGCAAGGTTTTACTCAACAAACGTCTGTGGCTTCTGAATATCTTAAATAAGGTTGGACATTTTGTAACCATACTAAGTGTGAGGTAACTCTGATTCCTAAATAAATGAGTATAGGAATCATGACTTTTCTCGGTTTCAGAAATAAGAGGATCTTTTGTAGAAGAAAACTCTATGGTTCAGTAATGACTGCGTTGTAATCAGCACAACAGCAATAACTGAAAAACATATCCAGACTTACAGTTAAACATTATCTCAAAGACCTTGCATTAAAAAGTTGTTGTTTAAAGGGATTGGTCTACTCCTTTGCTCATGTTGCTGATGAGCCTGAGATAACTTAACACCAAAAATATTACTGTCTTTAGAGACAGCGTTGTTCAAAAAGTTCTCAATAACTTCTCAGCCCTTTTGGCTCAGTTCTTAAATACTGTAAGGATACTGGGCCATATTCATTTATTGGTGGAACTCTAGAGAGCGATTCGCCCGACCGAGAAGATACCTACAGGAATGTGATTTTAAGTGCACTAAGTAGCCGGTGACGCGATACAAGGAATAGCCCCGTTATCCCGCCCACTACAACTAAGACAATACAGCTCCTCACCGAAATTTTCTCTCTAAATACGCAAACGGCTAGCCCCTCATCAAGGGCAGAAAACCTTCCCCCTGACATCCTGCTTGATACCTTCAACCTACCGACAGCTCGGCCACGAGAAGAAACTGAACAGCAAGCCACTTACTTCGCTTATTTCGTCTCACTATACGCACTTAGCCACGCTTCATTACATTAGGTTGACTCGATACCTTTTTCACTTCGCTTCGCTTTGCTCGTACGCTTTTCGTTTTTATTTCCATCTACACGTAGGATAACCTGTGACAAATTCACCCAATCAAATCCATATTCGACTTTTTATTGCCGCTGTAGCACAAACGCAGTTCGCTTTTGAATGATGTTTGGAAACTAAAGGAAAGATTAATTTCACAGCACACGGAATATTTGATAAACATCGGAGTCAGATTATTGGCCACAAACACCACCAAAATGAGATGTTTTGGGCATACGGCCGATAAGTGGACCGACTTCGAAATGAAGCTAGACAATATATGCATAACATAGAAACAAAAACTATTTGTCCCATGTAATTCATGCTGTCAGTATGTAAGTAATTTTGCCACACCTTTCGCTAGATTCGTGGTAGTTTTGAATCCTAAACACACGATCCTCGAAGATTAACTCATGGAAACTAAAAAGACTTATATTCAACGTTCAAAATTTGGACAAGATGATGAATAATGGACATCGGAACTCGTAATCGAGACAGCGTGGATAATCATGCAAGCACAATCATTCCATATGACGCTTGCTTTTCATATTTATAACTTTTCCTATCCTAAAAAGCATATTACGCACTCTGAAGATAGGACAGGTCATTATAGACAGTGCGAAATCCATGACAAGTCCCGATCATGGAACAGAGTTGTTATTTCATAAACATAGATAAACACACTATTACAAACCTAAACCTAAACATTAAAATTTCACATTCTAAATTAACTTGTAACGACACATCAGTTGAGATCACTCTACCAGGTTTCCCGATTCCAAGAGTCTATAGTAAATCGAAATAAATCTATTCCTTCGCCATATTACTAATATGAATCCCGTTAATCCAGAAATCAAAGAAATTATTCAGGATGAAGAAGTATATTTATCGCTAGCCTTGTGATAATTAGATAATATGGAGGCTAGGCTAAAAAAAGCAGCTAACAACCAGCTAGGACAAGAGCGGAGAGGGAACAACACGCTTGGCGCGAGATAGTCTTTTTTTACAGATAAGCAAAAGGAGTACAATATGACAATTATTGTCAGAATTAAGTACATTTATAAATGTTTATGTTTCAGCAATTGTGTTATCTTCGTAAAAGTATGTCACTACAAATCCATTGAATTTCGCTCGTTAAATTTAAATTACTTAGAAAGTGCTCATAAGCTGTCTTTCATTTAAGTTAGTTTAATTAAACCTGAAGCTGGTTTCCCAAAGTTTTCAGGTGAACTGATATGGTATGAATGGATTATGACTACTGGTGAGTTTCAGAACTCACGTTTCGTCCAACTTGTGACTCATCCTAGAGTTCTGTTTATCCCGGTAATCAAACTAAGCATCGTTTGCCTGAGATACCATCGCGCCATCCACTTGGGTTCCAAAACCAGATAGCTACTCACTTGTGTGGCGAGTTCGAGTCCTAACTCAGTAAAAAATCGCTTGGATTATCTTGTGGGTAATAGTTGTGCTTGAAATCTGATCAGTCGTGCTTAACAAATGGGGATTCCGTGCAGGTTGTCTCGATATATTCATTGTGTCACAAGTAAATATGGAACTCTGTTTGATGAGTCCAATACAAGGTGAAGCACTCAGCCTTGATGACACTACTATTTACTTCTAGGTAAATGGTAATGATTCACATCAGTCAGACTATAGGCAGATACAGTAATTATCATCGATTAGGTATTTACGTATTAGTCTAACACTCACAAATAGAGCTATTAAGTGTGAGGTTTATTTCATTTAATTACCTCCACTTGACTTGTGGTGGCCAATTTCGACGTGTTCTCAATGTTTCATAATTAGTCCGTCTAGACAATCGTTACTATATGGCGTCTGACGGTTGTAAATCAGAAGGTGAGAACGCGGTGCTGAATACATTTATTTGGGACACACCACAAAATGAGGCGGGGAAGCAGCGAACAAAACGAATGAAGCGACGTGAATTGGAGAAGGCTGTTGAGTCAACTCCAAGAGATAGAGCACGACTAAGAATATATAGTCAGACAAAAATAAGACAGACATGCGATAAGCGAAATAGGTATGCACACATGAACAAAAGTGACGAATGATTGACAAGGTCAAAAGCAAGCCAGTCAAGCAAGTCATGTGAGGTTATGCAAACCAGACAATAGTAAGAGCGAAAGGTACATATAAGTTGTTGCTGCGCAAATGGCTTGTGGTTAAATAAGTTAATCGAACGAGCTTAACCAAATTAAATATATGCCAACTGGAATATATGCGGAGGCACTACAGGCTTATTCCTGATATGATAAACAAGAGGCTGTTTCCAAGCGAACAACTAACCTATGGTGTTGTCAGTAAAATCAATAAAATAGGTCTTTATTCCGAAATTACTTCTGATATTCGATTCCCTGTAAACTGCTTTATACTAATCCAGTACGTGTAAAGTGATGCGACCTGTGTATTTTGATTACCATACATGTGGTTAGAGTGAATGGGTTCTCTGAGATGGATAGTTCGATTTTTCAATTTTCAATCGCTTACTCCGTACATTTATGAACTTTCTGGTTGTTCACTGAACACTCAGTCGATTTGTTCTGCTTCTTCTTTGTATGTTACATTTTCTTGTTTTCCTTTATATTAGAGGTAGCCGTTTTCTACAGTTAACCAATGACCATGCTACTGACTGATCCTACTCGAAATATTTTAACTACATTGGTTGAGGTGGTTGGGACTGTTGGTGAGGTTAGATACCCAGAACTCAATTAGAAAAGGCCCTAATTTTGGATTTTTTTAGGTTTTCGCTCATAAGTTGCCTAGTTTACCTTCAGCTTACATTTCCCACTGCGAAAATTATCATGTATAAATAAGTTCAATTTGTGTGCTTTCCGACCTCATATCTTCTGAGTGCTTATAGAATACACTTCCTACGCCTTATCAAAATTTCTTGATATCTTGATATTTCTTGATATGTCACCTATGATTTTCCTGACGCAGGATCAAGAAACAGACCAAAAGGGGGATACAATCAAAACTAATGTGTAAACAACCACAGGTTTAAGGTCAACAGCAACTAGTCAAGATCGAGGTTAGCAGAACAAGCTACAGGTCAAACATGGAGAGATTCGAATACTTCACTTCTATCTGAAGTTTGTGCTGATGACATTGTTCTTCAGAAGAACAATGAAAGCTCCACAACCAAAACATCCTCAGCTCAGAGAACCAAACACCACTACCACCACAATCATCCACCTGAGCTACAAATCTTCTCCATCATTTCAACTAAACAATATCTGTTTTCAGATGAATTTGGATTTCTCAAACACTGAGAAATTTGTGGAACTTTATGATTCGACTTTGAAATTGATTATTAACAATGAAAATGAAATCATTGGATTTAAATCATTGTCAACTCTGTTAATCATAAAATAATATCAGAAAATAAGTAGTTAATCATTAAAACAATTTCTTTTATATTTTTTTAACAATCAAGATTGTTTTGTTGTACAACTGTTTTTTTTGGATCTGATTATCCAATAAGTTTTTGAAAATTAGCTCCATAAAATTACAAAGACTGTGGTGCATCTGGTTTATTGTTATAATCATCCATATCTGAAAATAATTCACACATTAGAAACAATGATAAGGATCAGTAATAATTTGAATGAACAAGAATATTCAAGCATCTAAGTAAATAACATTTAGGTAAATGAATTCGAGCAAAACATTGAACAAGTGAACGTCTGATTAAGTTGGTTAAGTATGTTGTTTAGCGTGTAATTTAAATATGTAACGTAATGTAATGTTATGTAAACACTTAACATATAGGGTAAAATGCCATGATGGGAATTGTGAATTTCTGTATCAAACTAAACCAAACACTAGCATGTATTTGAATGAATTATTCAAAAAAATAAATTAATTTTGAGATGGTTGAGTTTCATTGAGTTTCATTGACCATCATTAGACACATGGAAGACCTAAATCAGTTGACAAATATAACTTTATTTCAGCAAAGTAGTAGTGATAATTTTTCAGCATACATGATAAGAAATAAGCTGAAATGTAAATTATTCTTAGTCTCAATTAAAATATATTTTGCTAATTAATTTTTTAAAGCAAGTTACCTAGTTTATTGGTTGTTAAGCGCTTACTATTTAAATAGTAATGACAGTTTTGATAAATAACAGCTTGTACCGCATCAAAATACCAAAGAAAGGCAATCTCAGCATCACTCTTCTCTCAATACCAGGCAAAGTCTTCAACAGGGTATTGTTAAACAGAATGAAGGATTTCGTAGACACTCAACTTCAAGATCAACAGGCCGGATTTCGTAAGGACCGATCGTGTACTGACCAAAGTGTTACACGCAACAACAAATGCAAGAGAAGACGACCAGTGTAGCAGCAGCAGCCGGTATCAATAGGTCTAAACATACATAAATGGGTAAACAAAATTCTACTAAACAACACAACATGCACCAACCAAATCACTCTTGATGGAGATGCCTTGGAGGACGTTAACAACTGTACATAACTTGGCAGCATCATCGACAATCAAGGTGGATCCGATGCAGATGTGAGGGCGCGGATTGGCAAAGCAAGGGCTGAATTTCTACAACTGAAAAATATCTGGAACTCCAAACAACTTTCAAACAAAACCAAAATCACGATTTTCAATACAAATGTCAAGACAGTTCTACTGTATGGAGCGGAAATTCGCAGAACTACCAAAGCAATCATACAGAAGATACAAGTGTTTATTAACAGTTGTCTTCGCAAAATACGTCGGATTCGTTGATCAGACACCATCAGCAACAACGTACTGTGGTAGAAAACAAACCAGATTCCAGTGTAGGAGGAAATCGGGAAGAAGCGGTGGAAGTGGAGAGGACACACACTGCAAAAAGCACCTAACTCCATCACGAGACAAGCCCTCACACGGAACCCTCAAGGCAAAAGGAAAAGAGGAAGGCCAAGGAACATATTACGCCGAGAAATAGAGGGAGACATGAGAAAAATTAAAAAAGGCTGGAAAGAACTACAAAGGGAAGCCGAGGACAGAGTTGGTTGGAGAAAACTGGTGGGCGGCCTATGCTCCATTGGGGGTAACAGATGAAAGTAAGTAAGTAAAATGAGAAACGCTCGAATTGGGATAAAATGATTACTCTTTTTTTCTGGATTTATAAGCTTGACCTGAGGATTAAAGATAGTGTTTATAAATAATTTGTTACCTAATCAGTTGAGATTGATATGGCCGAAACCACCTTACTTTAGTCAAGTGACTGTGAGAAAAAGCAATAAAAAAACATTTTCTATACTCATGATAGTTAAGCTTAGTTTACATTAATTTATATCACTATTTCAGCCATTACCCATTTTCATCCACTTAAGAACTAATCACCTATTGGGTTAGTCACTAAGTATGCTTGAGGCTATTACGAGTTTACCTTAGTCGATAAACGCGAACGATACTTTTACCAGCGTCCAGGTAGGCTACCTTGAATCCCAAACTGTAAACAGAAGGCTTGGCAAGCGTAGAAAGTATATTCTACGAACACTCAGCAATCACAATACAATCAAGCGAACAACTCTCGTTTATTTATACATCATAGAAACGTCCTTAGAGCAGTCACAAAAATAGCACACTAAAATACACAACAGCCAATCACAGCCATGGATTTTCTTGGTGGGAAATGAAATCTCAATGTCAACTGATCAGCCCATGCTGGCAAACTTGAAAACCAAAATAAGGCATTTATCAAGCGAATTTTGGGGATCTAACATCCCGAACATCACCTATACAGTAAAATAAATATTTTCCTCAATGAAACTTAATCTTCATATATGGCATAAATTCAGTATTCATTCATTTTAAATATTTTACCAAAAATCATAGTGCTGATCAACTGTCATTTTTTTTGAAAAATAAAATCTATGAATGTATTTTTAGATTACCATTCACTTTTTCATTGTAAATTTTCCTGTTTTTGCAGAAAAAATAATTTTTTTTTGAAAATGTTAAATTATCTTTCATTGTGTTACATTGTCTTGAAAGGAAAATTTATGCCGTCAATTGAGATATCAGACAAAAAAACTATGAGTAATTACGGAACAGTGAATAGTATTAGGCAATTATATAAGTACGAAACAAGTTAAAAGTGATCACTGCAAAAGCAATAATTATTATGTAAAGTATAAAACTTAACAGTTGCATGAAAAAGAAAGTTAATGATTACATCAGTCAGTCAGTGTATGTAATAATTATCACCCTTTTTTTATAAACAATGATAAATAACAGACAAACGAATTTTGTAATGAATAAACATCGTCATGTAAAGATTTTGTTGCTGTCATACTGCCTCCTAAAGTGAATAATTTAGGTAATTTTTAAAAAATTTTATTTTTTGAATAAAATTATAGTTCAAAAGAATTCTAATCCGTCTACGCAAACTTGTTATACTATTAAGTATTCCGAAATTAACCAAAATTAGAAGTTGATTTGAAAGTGATTTATAAATATGAATAGAGAAGTGAGAAGACATATTTTGTGAGATAGTACCATTTCGTGCTTTCTCGTCAGTCATATACAAGCAACATGTTATTTGTGTAAATACACCTGGTCGGGACAGTACCTTTAGTTCACTAGTTTCTGCCCCATACAATATAAACGTTCTGTTGTCAAAACTTTATTCGCTTGAGCAAGTCGAATCTGCACTGCTGATACATTGAACGACAAATTCAAACTTATTACTGAGACACTTAAATCAAAGGGATATCCCGAAACGTTTATTGGTCATCAGAACACAACTACGACGAAACTGATAGCAACTGATGTGCCCAAGAAACCAGTGTACCTACAGTTACCTTTCAAGGGTGATCATTGCATGAAAATTACAACCAAACAGACTGCAGATGCAATAAAAAAGACCTTCAATGCAGCTAATCTGAGGCTTATCACAACAACTCAATCGATCTCAGTTACCCCAATCCCACTGTATTTACCAATTCACATGTAACTGCGGAGAAAGTTACTTAGGGAGGAGAGATCGCCGATTGGAAGACAGGATAGAGGAACATATTCCAAAATGGTTAAACAAATCCATGATTCATCAACCTAGCCCGTCATCTCAAAATCGATCAAGAAACCCAGCCTCGTCCATTGCAAAACATTTAATGATGAGTGGTCATCAAATTGGCCCAAAATCAGCCTTTAGAGTTGTGACATGTCATCAAAACCCACACACACTCAAACTATTCGTAGCTATCTTGATTGGTTGGAAAAGTCCAACTTTGTGTGTTCAAAAACAACCGTACGTTGAGCCTTGTTTACCATGGTTCTAGTGAGTAAATGTCATGCTTAATAAGAAATTTTGACCTTATCTTCAAAACTGTATTTACACGAATAACATGTTGCTTGTATGTGACTGACGAGAAAGCACGAAATGGTACTATCTCACAAAATATGTCTTCTTATTTCTCTGTTCAAATTTATCAAAGGGAACCACTGTTCTGATTTATAAATACATAACATTTAGCTTTATATATATATAGCCTTCTAACACCAAATGCCATCCAACAATATTGTTGAGGATGTTAGATAAACCCAGAACTCTGCTTGATAAATGCCTTAATTTTGGATTTCATGTTTACGAGCATGTGCTGATCAGTTGACCTTGAGATTTGATTTCCCACCAGGAAAATCCTTAGCTGTGATTGGCTGCTGTGTATTTCAGTGTGCTATTTTTGTGACTGTCCCAAAGACGTTTCTATGATGTATAAATAAATGAGAGTTGTATGCTCGATTGTATTGTGTGATTGCTGGACGTTTATCAAGACCTCTGTTTTGGCTTTTTTGCATCAAGTTAGCCTAACTGGACGCTGGTTCATTGTCTTGTTCGCGTTTATCGACTTAGTTAAACCCGTAATAGCTTCATGTGTACCTAATGACAAACCTAACAAATATGACTGCGATAAATGAATTTCGACCTCAGTATTTAATCCAAAAAAAGAAAAAAATTTTCAGAATGAAAATAAAGTCCATATTTTTCTAATGCTATCAATCATACTTACCTTATTCGTTGACTAAGATTATTCCATTCTCTTAACAATTTCATAAATCTGCGTAAATGTTTAGGTGATAGAAATATTAAACGTTTTAATAAACGATCAAATTGTTGTGGATCTTTTAATTGTTCTTCTGTAATATTTTCTTGTTCAATCGCTTGTCTAAGATCATCATCTTGAATATTACTTAACCAATGATTTCTTAATAAATTATCTGATTTGTAAGCATGAATAATGACCAAATTAACTGACGATATGTACCAGACTATTAAAATGTATAATCTTACATGAGAGTAGTTTGTTATGCATTTGTTCAACCTAAACAAAATAAAAAAATGATAGAATATTGTTATTGTATGGGTTTTTATAGACTATAAAAACTGGATTAAATTGAGCGATTATATGTCATCATATCAAGTTTACAGTTTATTTAGTGCTTTACTTATACTTCAAGTGGTATACATCATGTTCATTTGAGGATTTGCTTATACAAGATAACGATAAAGTAAGTACGACTTATCATATTATGCTTATTTTTAATAAAGTTTTAAGTATTTTAATTAACTAAGACTTCAGATTCACACAATAATATTTAATATGTTCTTTAGACAGAATAGCCGTGACCAACGGCACCCGTTGAGTGGGGTTGCTCAATACCTTCGATTGATTAAACTTCGACATTAACACTGTTGGATGCCGGCCCCGGGGATCGAATGGTTAGGCGTTCACTCGCAAGACCGAAGGTCCTGGATTCGATTCCCCTGTGCACAGGTTGTGAATGCACGCTACTAAGGTATCCTATACTAGGAAAAAAACAGTCATTCAGTGCTTCCAAGATTCTAATAGTGATCTAACACTGATCAATTTGTGATTTCAGTGTCAAGAATAGTAATAATTACGCAAAACTTTCTAGTTTTTCAACAACTGCCTGGTTAATAATATTGACTTGCTAAAAAAGATAAATTCTTGAACAGAAATCACTATCTTTTAAAAAAAAATTTACTCTCTATTTCTCTGAACTACAAGTTATTTATGATGAATTGTTGATCTAAAAGGGGGAAAATAAATAAATAATTATTTTCACTAGAAACTACAATTAATCAAATTCCTACTACAGATCATAGATTACCATTCAGGAAGATTTTTTTTTCTAACAAACTATGTAGCCTTTATCAGTTTGAAATATACAAATAAAAATAATATATTTTGGGGCAGAGTTTTGGAGGTTTGTGTTTTTACACATTTGAAATCATCAATCAATCATTGTTAGACCACCATTAGAAACCTGGAAGCACTGAAAGACGGCCGTTTCATCCTGGTATGGAACTCATCAGCAGTGCGCATCCACGACTCCTGCTCCTCGCAGGATTCGAACCCGGGACCTTCGGTATTGTGCACGAATGCCTAACCATCGGAGTCGTGGATGCGCACTGCCACTAATGAGTCCTATACCAGGACGAAACGGCCATCCATTACTTCCACGTTTCTAACGGTGGTCTAACAATGATTGATTGATGATTTCAAGAAAATGTGTAAAAACACAAATCTCCAAAACTCTGCGCCTAAAAATAAAATTGTTCGATTAATGATCACAATAAATAAGGTTAATATAGGAATAAGAAGGATAATCCTATCATAACAACCTCTAGCCTAATTTAGTTAACAATCATTTTAATGTGATATAATTACATAATCTGATTAATGTTCACTAATTATTCTATCTATTAAATGGTTCCTGAAAATTAAATTAACCCAAATTTAGATAGTACAAAAGAACAAAAAGAAAAACAAAATAATTTACATTACAGTCAATCAAAAACACAAGTCTGTCCAAGTCAATGTCATATGCTACTGTCATGGTAGTTCAAATCAGACATACTTATGTGTTTGTGTGTGTGTGTGTTTGTGACATTCGGTTGTGGTGGTGTTTCACATTCTCTACGAGATGGATATTTTGATTGTGGAACAATGAAATCTCCACGAACAACATATCCAGCTCAGAGAGAATGAAACACCACCACAATCATTCACCTAAGCTAAAAAAATTTTTCTCTACCCTTGACATTGATAACATGACAGAGTTGAACAGCTAACAACAAGAATGCTAAGGATATTAGAATTGTATGAATTCACATACATCTAAGAATTTCATTAATTCAATTAGTTATATAATTCTTTTCCCATTTCAAACTGTTTCGTCAAAAATTGATATCCAAATCAATTCACTAACTATATTCATAGTTTGAATCTTTTCATTGATAGTTAAGACTACAATTGATTTAAGAGTATTAAAGATTCCTATTGTGAAAATTAGAACAACACAGATATAAGCGAACAGTATTATTGTTTTCGATTAGATCGTCATTAGTCTGCTTTACTCTAATAGATACATGAATATTTACATATGAAAATGTTAAACCAATCAAGGCAATTCATGAGTCAATAATCACAATGAAATGAAATAGAGATTACGTCACTACATATAATAGGCAAAAGTACAAGTGGATAGTAGGAAGACAGGTGTACTGATAGTAGTAAGAAAATTATAAAATATGATAACTAAAGTTTTATCAATAGTAGGTCAAAGGTGGATGAATAGACTTCAAATAATCATTGTAGATAATTCTAGATCTTTTTCTTGGTGATCTGTCGTATACCTCCATCATTTCCCAATGGAGTTCGATCCCGTTTCCTACACAAATAGCAGAAGCCATAGGAATACGTACATTCAACCCTAATTTATGTGTTCAAAAGAAATTCGTGACACCCCTATCTCTTCCGTGGCCGGATATGACGTAACTAACGATTGACATGATTTTTTTTTATTCTTACACATTCGTTTATTACGTAATGGTTTTGATGTTTTTAATGATTATTTAAAGTCTGTTCATCCGCCTTTGATCTACTATTGATAAAACTTTAGTTATCATATTTTATAATTTTCTTACTACTATCAGTACACCCGTCTTCCTACTATCCACTTGTACTTTTGCCGATCAGAGGTGTAGTGACGTGATTATTAACTCATAAATTGCCTTGATTGGTTTAACATTTTCATATGTAAATATTCATGTATATATCAGAGTAAAGCAGCCTGATGACGATCTAATCGAAAACAATATTGTTTGCTTATGTGTGTTGTCAAAATTGATTCGTTTCATTTGGTGTACATACATCCTGTTACAGATTGTCTTGATATGGCAACTAGGTCAAAAGCACTATAAACAGAGATAGATAGTGGCTAGCCTATATAATGCTCGTGACCAAGTTGTCATATGAAGACAATCACTCAAAACGATCTATATTTATCTCCAATAAGACTACTATCAAACAGGTATACCTAAATAGAGCTCCGTATATTTTTTAACTGGCCCTTCATAAACCGTGCTGGGAGATGCTCATTTGTTCGTTGGTTTAACTGCCTGGTACTACGCCCGATATAGCTATCGCCACAGGAGCAGCTGAATTTGTAAATGCACATAGATGAGGCCAACTCAGGTAACTTATCCTTCGTTCGGGCGTACTACCAGGCAACTTAACCAACGAATGAGTGAACATCTTCCAGCATGGTTTACGAAGGGTCAGTCAAAAATAATACGCAGTTCGATCTTAGCATATCTGGTTGATAGTGGTCATATTGCAGATAAGTCTAAATCTTTTCGGGTGATCTATCGTATACCTCAATCATTTCCCAACGGAGTTCGATCCCGTCTCCTACACATTGCAGAAGCCATTCAACCCCAATTTATGAGTTCAGAAGAAATTCGTGACATCCCTATCTGTTCCGTGGCCGAATATGAAGTAACTAACAACTGACATTATATTTTTTATCTTATTTTTATTTTTACACATTTGCTTATTACGTAATGGTTTTGATGTTTTTAATGATTATTTAAAGTCTATTCATTCATGTTTGACCTGCTATTGATAAAACTTTAGTCATCATATTTTATAGTTTTCTTACTACTATCAGTACACCTGTTTTCCTACTATCCACTTGTACTTTTGCCTATTAGAGGTGTAGTGACGTGATTATTAACTCATGAATTGCCTTGATTGGTTTAACATTTTCATCATAAATATTCATGTATATTAGAGTAAAGCAGCCTGATGACGATCTAATCGAAAACAACAATTATTGTTAACTTATATATGTGTTGTTAAAATTGATTTGTTTCATTTGGTGTACATACATCCTGTTACAGATTGTCTTCATATGGCAACTAGGTCAAAAGCACTATAAACAGAGATAGATAGTGGCTAGCCTATATAATGCTCGTGACCAAGTTGTCACATCAAGACAATTTGCAATAGGATATACGTATTGTCAAATTAGACTGATTAATTGCAATCTAAACGATCAATGAAACTCCGCCAGCAGAACCTTAGGGGCTACTGCCGGTCCCAAGCCCGGGTAAAGGAGGAGGGTTGGACATGGGGTTGGCGACCCCGTTCCGTCGAAATCTAACTTGCCAAAAAAGAAAGAATTATGACGTCGCGTGATGAAAGCCGAGTTCCCTCGCAAGTCACGGGGCTGATGCCTCTTCTAACAACCAGAGCAACCATTTTTTTAGGTACATGGAACGTTCGTACATTGTGGGAGACTGGAAGACTATTTCAAGTTGCGGCAGAAATGAAAAGATACAACCTCGAGGTGCTCGGCATCAGTGAAACGCATTGGACACAGGTAGGACAACTGAGACTAGCTTCAGGGGAACTGCTGTTATACTCTGGTCATGAAGAGGAAAGTGCTTCACAGACACATGAAGTTGCACTGATGCTGTCCGAAAATGCACAAAAGGCACTGATAGGATGGGAATCTCATGGACCGAGGATCATTAAAGCATCCTTCAAAACAAAGAAACAGGACATTACAATGAACGTCATCCAATGTTATGCACCTACCAATGACTACAATGACGACGTTAAAGATCAATTCTACGAAAGGCTGCAGTCAGTCGTCGACAGATGCTCACCGAAGGATTTGACTATTCTAATGGGAGACCTAAATGCAAAAGTTGGCATGGACAACACTGGATATGAAGACATCATGGGACGACATAGACTGGGAGAAAGGAACGAAAATGGTGAGAGATTTGCAAACCTATGTGCCTTCAACAAACTAGTCATCGGTGGCA
>CALYCR020000225.1:0-14845 GCA_944470395.2 Schistosoma turkestanicum | reverse complement strand
ATATTGTAACTTGTAATATTATGCAAGAAGTATGATTCAGTGAGAAAAGTTTAGAAAGTGAAAACCAGAGGGGTTGAAGAATCCAGAAGATTAGGATTTGAGAGAACACAAAGAATAAATGCACCGGCGCCATTGCGAACGATTTTGAGCCATGTCATTCAAGGTCTCTAACCATCGATTATTATCATCTCGCGGACCCCAACCAGGTAGTCGACAACTACCGACATGACTCAGTCCACTTGTCAGTGACTTCATGGATTTCTGCCATGTTTTGGTTTGGCCGCCCCTAACTTTCTTCCAACCTATTCCTACACTACAAAACAAAGCTCGACGAGGCAAGTCGGTGGTTGGGCATACGCAACACATGTCCCAACCACCTCAATTGATGAAGTTTCACCATTTCATCTATTGATCTGCCATTCTTACCTAGCACCCGATTCCTAATAACAGCGTTGCTCACTCGGGTGTCCCACGATGTACGAGCAATGCTTCGAAGACACCTATGATCGAAAACCAATAACCTACGAATATCTTCTACTCTCACTGGCCATGTTTCACAGCCATAAATTAAGACCGAGCGAACCACTGCACACTACACCCGTCCTTTAGTCAGCAAACGGATATCTCGCCTACGCCATAAGTGACGTAGGTTGGCAAAAGCCAGTCGAGCCTTCTGTATCCATGCTGATATTTCGTCAGTCGCCAGACCATCGGCACTGATGAGACTCCCAAGATAAGTGAAGTGGTCTACACGTTCGACTACTTCACTCCCTATCACTAGTTCAGGTGCCGATGTAACCCAGTCTTGAAGCAACATTTTGCATTTCGAGGGGGAAAACGGCATCCCGAACATTCTCACATTGTTGCTTAGAGTAGTCAGAAGACAGCGTCTTCACCAAGTAGGACAATGTCATCGGCATATTCTAAGTCAATAAGCGAGCCACCAGGTAAATAATTGTTTAGTACAAAAGGAAATTTATTTTCATTGAATATTGTTTCATTTTTTATTTTGGTTGTATCTTAAGGATTTTATGATCGTTCCACATTATTTTTCACCCTTTTCATGTGAATGAATATTGGCTCAGTGAAACTAAATACATCTGACAGTTATTTGACAATAGTTCACACTATCATAATCTTAATGAACAGTTTGTCCTTTGTGTAAATTAGGCAGAATGTGACTAGCGGTAGAATTCAGGACGCTTACTTCGTACTATTTAAGACTCGTCAGCTGGATGTACCTGCTTTTGAGTGCCATCAGTGCTGATGGCCTGGTGACTGACGAAATCTCAGCACGGATACAGAAAGCTCGATTAACTTTTGCCAACCTACGTAGGCGAGATATCCGTTTGCTGACTAAAGGACGGGTGTAGTGTGCAGTGGTTCGCTCGGTCTTAATTTATGGCTGTGAAACATGGCCAGTGAGAGTAGAAGATATTCGTAGGTTATTGGTTTTCGATCATAGGTGTCTTCGAAGCATTGCTCGTACATCGTGGGACACCCGAGTGAGCAACGCTGTTATTAGGAATCGGGTGCTAGGTAAGAATGGCAGATCAATAGATGAAATGGTGAAACTTCATCAATTGAGGTGGTTGGGACATGTGTTGCGTATGCCCAACCACCGACTTGCCTCGTCGAGCTTTGTTTTGTAGTGTAGGAATAGGTTGGAAGAAAGTTAGGGGCGGCCAAACCAAAACATGGCAGAAATCCATGAAGTCACTGACAAGTGGACTGAGTCATGTCGGTAGTTGTCGACTACCTGGTTGGGGTCCGCGAGATGATAATAATCGATGGTTAGAGACCTTGAATGACATGGCTCAAAATCGTTCGCAATGGCGCCGGTGCATTTATTCTTTGTGTTCTCTCAAATCCTAATCTTCTGGATTCTTCAACCCCTCTGGTTTTTACTTTCTAAACTTTTCTCATTTAATCATACTTCTTGAATAATATCTTCTAACCCTAACGTCTCCGATTACTTCTAATTACCTTACTACCTCTACTACTATTGGATTTGAATTGACAATTCCATCTCTCTGTGCTGATGTGGTATGGCAACATGAACTGATGTACTTACGTACGAAGTTCTACGTTGCATCTGACTTATAAATTGTACATTCCTTAACCATATTTCATCACAGTTTTGATCATATTACATTCTGAACCGTTGGTAATTTTTTTTTTATAAGAGTGGTAAAATTCTAAGTATATCATCAGATGATAATAATCGATGGTTAGAGACATGGATCAAAATCGTTTGCAAATGGCGCAAGTGCATTCACTCTTTATATTCTCTTAAATTCTAATCTTCTGAATTCCTCATCAACTTTATCTTTTTGCTTCTAAGTTTATTTCACTAGGTTATACTTCTTGAATGATATCTCCGAACCTTAATCTCTCCGATTACTGGCTCTTACTTCTACTGTAATGAACGAGAACACAGGTGGAGCAACCGAATTGTATCTAACTAAAATTACAGAGTTACTCAGTAAAATCGCAAAACCATATCGTAAATCGTTCATTTGCAAAATATCAGTTCATCATCATATCGAACTGGACTGTTCCTGTTGCAAAAAAACATCAATCCATTGTCACTCACTATTCATGCGTTTCATACAAATTCCATTGTTTTCTAACTCTTCCTTTATTGATCTTCCCCCATCTTCTGCTGCCAGACATTATGTTGACACTCACGTCATATACTACTTATAAGTAGCTCGCACCACACTACTACCTTCGCTACTATGGGATTCGGACTGACAATCACATCGCTGTGGTAATGTGGTATGGCAACTTGAACTGATGTATGTACGTACGTACGAAGTTTTACGTTGCTGTTGATTGATAAGTTTATCATCAGTTGCGATCGAAAATTAGATATGAAAAATGGTTCATAGAAGAACAGTTCAATTTTTAATGTAATTTTCCACACTTACTCACATCACAGATATATGCATAAATCGGTCTTAAAAGACACAATTTTTATTCAACTAGTACAAAAAATATTCCGAAAAGAAGTGTTCAGAAAACTCATCTATTGACATTCTTTGCTAATGTGCTTTCTACACTCTCATGCATTTTAAAGTGTTCAATGGAACTTTCAATCATCTTTATATAAAACTAGTCTAATTTCATTTGTACACCCTCAATATTTTTGATAATATTCAATATCTTCCATATTTTTCCTTCCCCCTTACCCCGCGCTGCCGCCTTAGAATTGATCGTATTATACATTCGGATTTAATTCGTGCACGACAAACTACAGCTGGTGTTTTAATTGGTTTAGAAAATAATGTCGATAATCTATTTGATTCATCAGAAATAGTTAAACTTGTTCTACCTGATCCATCTAGATCGGATGATCCAAAATCATGCCCAATTCCACAAAAATCTAATAAAAAAGATCCGATTTCATTGGTTAAATCTGATTCTCTCATGAAAAAATCAATGATCGATGATCCGTATACACCTTATAGGAATGCTACATTCGATTGTCAATTATCACGTTATTTAACTGAAGGTCCACCGCCTGTTGCGCCGGAACCAGCAACATGTAAGTTAAACAAAAGTGTGTTTCTTTTTCTCATTGAACTTTGAATGTGAACTATTTATTCTAAAATTACATCACTAAATACCTTCTACTTATTTGATTAACAAGGGTTTTGAAATATCCATTTCAGGATGCGCGTTTTTATCCTATTTGAAACTCCTGTGTAGCTAAATGTACTTGCATCTGAGAGTGGATGTTGATTGTGCGTCCTGCATTCTGCTGTTAACCATATTCTATCAATGCCATATGTCAGTCAATCGGTTACAACGTAGAACTTCGTACGTACATACATCTGTTCAAGTTGCCATACCACATATTAGCACAGAGATGCAATTATTGATTCAAATCCTATAGTAGTAGAGGTAGTAGACGTATAAGCCAGTAATCGGAAAGATTAGGGTTTGAAGATGTTATTCAAGTGTCGTGAAGGAGAACATAGGTGAGGGCAACCGAATTGTATTTAACGAAAATTACAGAGTTACTCAGTAAAATAGGAAAACCATATCGTAAACATTAATGTGCAAATCTTTAATCTATCATCAATCCATTGTCTGACATTTCACTATTCATGCGTTTCATACAAATTCGATTGTGTTCTTCTAACTCTTCCTTTCTTGATCTTCCCCCATCCTCTTCTGCTGCCAGACATTACGTTTTCACTCGCGTCATATACTACTTATAAGTAGCGCGCACCATACAAGGAGCACAATCCAGTGAAATAACTTGTATCATCATGAATTCATAGTTTGTCTGATTGTGATGAAGTGTGTGTGTGTGTGTGTATGTATGTATATTTACTGGTACTAGACTTTAAATAAATCTCATTGAAATCATGAATTGATCAATATTAGACCATCATTAGAAACCTAGAAGCACAACAGATGACTGTTTCGTCTTCGTATTGGACTCTCATGGCCAATGAGAGTAGAAGATACTCGTCGGTTATTGGTTTTCGATCATAGATGTCCTCGAATCGTTGCTCGTACATCGTGGGACACCCGAGTGAGCAACGCTGTTATTAGGAATCGGGTGCTAGGTAAGGATGGCAAATCAATAGATGAAGTAGTGAAACTTCATCAGTTGAGGTGGTTGGGACATGTGTTGCGTATGCCTAACCACCGACTGCCTCGACGAGCTTTATTTTGTAGTGTAGGAATAGGTTGGAAGAAAGTTAGGGGGAGCCAAACCAAAACATGGCAGAAATCCATGAAGTCATTGACGAGTGGACTTAGCCATGTTGGTAGGTGTCGACTACCTGGTTGGGGTCCGCGAGATGATAATAGTAATCGATGGTTAGATACCTTGAATGACATGGCTCAAAATCGTTCGCAATGGCGCCGGTGCATTTATTCTTTGTGTTATCTCAAATCCTAATCTTCTGGATTCTTCAACCCCTCTGGTTTTTACTTTCTAAACTTTTCTCACTGAATCACATTTCTTGAATATCTTCTCATCCTAACCTCTACGATTACCGCTAATACCTTTTACTACCTCTACTACCATTATGGGATTTGAATTGACAATTATATCTCTGTGCTGATGTGGTGTGGCGACATGAACTGATGTTCTTACGTACGAAGTTTTACGTTGCATCTGACTGACTGACATCGGCAGTTCACATTCACACAAGAGTTGGAACTAGGACGTTCGATTTTGAGCGCAAACTTTTTGACGGAATCCAACTGTGTTAATATCTAACTTCAACCAATCTACGATATATTTATTGTATGACCCAACACGGTTGAACTCCACTGGCCATGGCTTCTCATTAGAACTTCAAGCATTGGTCGAATCATGATGGTCCAAATGAAACTCAACAATCTCCACAACTACATAATCACAGTTAAAATAAGTTGTTAGATTGTATTCATATTTCGATTAAATTAAATACAGAGGAGTTTCACTACCTAACTCAACGTTTAGTACTGCAATCAGTCCGTTAGTTACAACGTAGGACTTCGTACGTTGCCATAGCACCTTAACACACAGAGATGCAATTTTCATTTCAAATCCCATAGTAGTAGAGGTAGTAGAAATATTAGTTGTGATCGGAAAGATTAAGGATCGAAGACATGATTCGAAAAGTATAATCCAGTGATCATGAGAAATTCAGACGATCACAATAAATGGATGTATCTGCCCAATTGCAAACGGTTTTGTCAACTGTGTCATTCAAAGTCTCTAACTATCGGTTACTATCGTCTCGCGGACCCTAACCAGAGGTAGTCTACGCTTACTAGCATAGCTTAGTCCAGTTGTCAATGGCCGGTAATATATATATATATATATATATATATATATGTTGTTACGCCTGCACGTAAACACGTCAACTTGATATACTTGAACTATTGCGAGTTTACCTAGTCAGAAAACGAGAGCGAGGATCGAGGATCCGGTGACACGAGATGCTACTCAAATCCGATTATCCCAACCCTCATATTGAGTAAAAAATAAGAGGACGTGATATGAAGTAGAACCTGTATTCTACAAGCATCTAGAAAGTACAACGTCCGAATCCAGAAGAGAATCAGGATCCCGGACTAGGGATCCGGGACCGGGTCCTGGTCATAAAACATTACAGATAATGCGTATTTATACATTTTGGTCGAATAGGAAACAGCATCGAATTCTGTGACATTGACAGTTAAGACGACCGATAGGAAGTGACATTGATATCTACTAGGACTACCATAAAATTGACCAGTAGGAATTAACCAATGGGAATTGACCAATAGTTCTCTTAGGATATTGGATGAATATCCTAACACCATTTTTATTACTTACATGTAATATTTGTTCATTCCAATATTATTTTTGTTCCACGCGACAACATTTGATTGACTGATTCAAAAAAAAATATCAACACCATTCTTTCTATTCAACCCTTGTAAAAAGCTTCTACAAAAAAATCTGATCCTATACGTTCAACCGACGGGTTACGTATTGATAAAGGCTATCAAGTACATTTACATCGTCAACCTATTACAAATCAAGGTATTATTGCTTATAATGGTACTGTAAGCTGTCCAATTGACAATTGTTGCGCTAATTCTAAACAATATCCACTGAATGCTTACATACAATGTAGTTGTTCATGTCATCGTATTGTAAAACATCAACCAATTGAAACCATAGTATTTATTGGTCATGCAAATGTATTACGTTATTGGTTATGTAAATTATTACAACTGCCTACTGAAGGATGGTTACGTTTAAGTTTAGGACATGGTAGTATTAGTACATTGATGATTACAAATGATCAGTTCACTTTGCGCCATGATCCATATACACAACAAGACAGGGAAGGTGAAGGCGAACAAGACAATGTCGATGTCAGCGATGCCGAGGATGCCGAATTGAAATATGGTTCCACAGTGACACTTTATCGATTTGGAGATGTTGGTCATTTACCACGTGAATTGTTAACACAATAATAATTGGATTGATTGTGTTTCTTTCTTACGTGTGTGTGTCTCCCTTATCTTCTTTGATGAACTATTTCAAATATTTTGAACATTGACACATTGTACATAACCATTTAAACAAACAAACAAGATGACTTATATCGTTTTTTGTGATTATTGCACCTGATTTGTAAGATTTGATTTTTTTTTTGATCATTTTCTGTATATAAAATCGATTGAGATCAAGATTGTAATTTTTTTCTCTTTTAAACGTTCTTGACTTTATGAACTGATTTCGTTGTAATGTGTAAATGATGATGCCTGTGTATAAATTTGTTAGGGAGACATAGATGGAATTAAAGCATGACTGCGTCAGCTGAGCACTGATTGGCTAATTTCCTATCCAATCAGCACCTCATCGAATCTTGGAGAACAGGGTAGAAGATTCTCGTATTGTTAGCTGCGTGCTGATTGGTTAAATCTATAATCCAGTCGATCACGTGATTACTACTATCCAGAAGCTTCTCATGTAAATGCTATAAATAGACTAACGTTGTATCTATTTTTGCCTTCGCCTTCGGCTTCTTATTTCCATTTAACCTTGCGCTATTTGGAATTATAATCTTTTCCTGTCCCATGTTCCGTGTTTTTTGATTCTTTGGAACTAGTCCAGTGGTGTATTGTGGTCAGAGAATACTAAGCAGTAGGAATTAGCTGGGAATTATATTTAAGCAAGCGTTACAACAAAAATATTCTGTAAATGAATTTGATTATTGTTGAAAAGTTGTTTCTATAATTGAATTGTTGAACAATTTGAAACTGTCGGATTCCACTCCTCTAAATGTTGCTTCAAGATTCGGTCGCATCGGTACCTGAACTCTAATGATAGGGAGTGAAGTAGTCGAGCGTGTATACCGTTTCAATTATCTCGGGAGTCTCATCAGTGCTGGTGACTGACGAAATCTCAGCATGGATACAGAAAGTTCGGTTGGTATTTGCCAACTTGCGTCACTTATGGCGAAGGCGAGATATCCGTTTGCTGACTAAAGGAAGAGTGTACTGCGTAGTAGTTCGCTCCGTCTTACTTTATCGCTGTGAAACATGACTAGTCAGAGAAGAAGATATCCGTAGGTTAATTGTTTTCGATCATAGGTGTCTTTGAAGCATTGCTCGTATATCCTGGGACAACTGAGTAAGCAATGCTGTTATTAGGAAACGGGTGCTAGGTAAGGATGGTAGGTCAATAGATGAAGTAATCAAACTTGTTATGCATATCTCAGTCAATCAATCAACAGCAGCGTAGAAATGAATCATATTGGTATGTGTTGACTACTTGGTTCGGGTCGGCGAGATGATAATCGATGGTTAGAGAACCTGAGTGACAAGGCTCGAAACCGTTTGCAATCGGGGCAGGTGCATTTACTCTTTGTGTTCTATGAAATTCTAACCTTCTGAATCAATCATCACCTCTATCTTTCTTTTTGTAAATTTACCTCACTGAATTATACTTCTTGAATAACAGCTTCGAACCCTAATCTCTCCGATTACTGCTAATAGTTTTACTACCTCTACTACTATGGGATTTAAATTGACAATTATATCTCTGTGCTAATGTGGTATGGCAACTTGAACTGCTGAATTTACGTGCGAAGTTCTAAGTTGCTGTTGTTGTTGATGCTGCTGGATTCTTCGATTTGACTGAGATTCGGAAGAACTGGCTCGCTTCCTCAGATTCTTTCTATATGGCCGCGCTTGTATAGTCACTGTCAGGGTAATCCCACTCATTGTTTCTAGTGGCGAGGTTGTCTTTTACAAAATGAAAAGGACGAAAAGTGAATGTTCTGTGTTTTAATTGGGCTGATGTGTACGGAGGATCCATTTAGGTGGGAGGGGGGTGGAAGATCAATCGTACACATGGGTTCCCTGATCTGCCTGAATCGCGTATGAACTGGTTGTTGGTCACCGGTTATCATGAGACTGTGTCTCCTAGCGTTACCTGACTGCATTGGGGATTAGACTGGTAGATGAAAGGTTTGCGTAGTGCCTCCCTAAGAAAACCATCTTTCGGATTATGTACATGTGGATACTATCTCATCCCACTCACAAATTCAATTATTTGTGAGGCGTATAAATAAATATATCTAGGTGTCCCTTTGTACCCGTCATGAATCGATAATTCACTTTTGTTTGTTTTAGCTAATCAGTTAAGGTTGGTTCGCTAAAGAAGGTGATATTGTATAGACACAGATAACACAGTGCAACCTTGCGATTTTTACTTATTTAGCTCTGATCCGTAATTTATGTGTTAGAGCTTGGGATGTTTATTGATTAGTCACTTACTAAAACGGAAATAGGTAATACACTGTTGAAGCCAGTTGACTGAGTACTATTAGACGTGTATGGAGGGTCTCCAGTCTACGATGAGATACTTTTTGAAAAGCCCAAAGAAAACTGAATTATTGGTGATCTGGGTAGCGTAACCACATAGCCGGAGCGACAAATGCTTGTGATTAGTCACACATGGCATTTTTGTAAGTTTCTGTTAGATTAACTCCATAAATCAAGGACCTTGTCTCTGGCGGTGAAAATGTATGAGGTATGCTATTTTTGCAATCAATCAGTCTTCTCTAATCACTGTTCCATTTTCAAGAATACAAATCCTGATTTTCTAAACGAACCACCTTATTGCTATCACATCTCAGCACTGTCAACAGCGGTAGGACTTCATCTTCGAACCTTAAGCTGTTGCTTTCAATCTTATCGTTCGCTAACTAAGCTTTTCAGCGTTACATCATCTAAAAGAAGACGAGTGTTCGATTGGCAATCCTCACTACTACTTCAGTCAATTCCTGAAACGAACGTTCTCTGAGCTGGATGTTTTGACTTTGGAGCTTTATTTGTTCCTTTGAACAACATAATCAGGCAGGAACAACTTCAGATAGAAATGAAATATTCAAATTACACACTAAGTTCTACGTTCTAACTGACTGACCATCGCGAAAAATGAGTTTATTATAGTAAACGGCTTGTAGAAACCTAACCTTAGTTATATAATCATTTAAAAGTAGAACTCATTAGACAGGTAATGCTTTAATGGTTCTAGTCTAATACTACTCAACAGTGTGCATTCACACAGGCAAAATGACTACACTCTATACGCAATTGCTTTATTCCTTGTAGAAAAATGAAAAACCTTGCGATAATTCATTTATTACTCACGTGCGTATATGTATAACATATATTCGTAAAGGTATGACGATAGCTTCCATTACTAAACGATTCATCCATTACAGTCGACCAGCAATAACGTAGAAGTTCGTACGCACGTACGAATGTACATCAGTTCAAATCGCCATACCGCATTAGCCCAGAGACGCAACTGTCAGTTCAAATCCAATAGCGATAGTAGAAGTATTAGCAGTAATGGAACAGATTCGGGTTCAAAGATATGATTCGAAAAGTATAATTCAGTGAGATAAATTTAGAAGGAGAAAGATAGAGATGATGAGGAATTCAGAAGGTTAGAGTTTGAGAGGACTTGAGATAAGAGAGATATTACGGGGTGTAAGAAGGATTTGATTTTGACCGATTCGGTATCGTGTGCTGTGACGGGTATGAGGACGGTTGTTACTTCCCGGCTGCCCACACCATGGAGGGTTATTTCTTGAAGAAGTTAAATTATTGTTGGTCCTAACGACCTGGTAGCGTGACCGCAGAGCTCAAGGGACATCTGCTTGAGGCCCGTCACGCATGAACTTTCTATGAGTTTTTGAAGTGTTAGCTCTGCTCTTCAAATTGCCTTATCGCCGGAGACGGCAATTCGTGAGGTAAGGTGAGGTGTGGCATTTTTAGAATCGACCTTGTCTAACCCTTCCTTCCTTGTGAGAAGGCTGCAGATGCTGGTTGTTCAAGGGAAACACTTTACTGCTGTCACACCTCTCTAAAGTCATCAATACGACTTCGTCTTCAGACCTTACGTTGCTGCTTTTAGTCTCATCGTTCTCCAATTGACCTGCCTGGCATGGTAGAACCTTCAGGAACATATGTTCCAACCAATATAGCTCGGTTGGGTCATGACGATAGTCAAGACCGACCAACACCACGTCAAGGTAGCAGCTTCAGTGTGGAAAACTATGGAACGCTTCGCGATTTTGCGCGTCATTCTTGCTCAGGGGTCATGCTAAACTTCTCTGTATCGTTCCAATTTTAGTATGTGTACCACCGAAGCCAGACGACGCAAAGAGTGGATGCACTTGCGCCACTGCAAACGGTTTTGAGCCATGTCATTCAAGGTCTCTAACCATCGGTTACTATTGTCACACGGACCTCAACCAGGTAGGAACTCTACACTTACAATCATCGCTCAGTCTCCACTTGTCAATGACTTAATCGATTTGTTCCATGTTTCGGTCTGAGTTCATTAACGTTGATCTCATTTATTAATTTACAAACAAATTGTTGGGGATGTTAGATCCCTGAAATTCGCTTGATAAATGCCTTATTTTGGTTTTCACGTTTGCGAGCATGGTCTGTCTGATCAGTTGACCTTGAGATTTCAATTCCCACCAGGAAAATCCATAGCTGTGATTGGCTGCCGTGTATTTTAGTGTGCTATTTTCTTAACTGTCTCAAGGACGTATCTATGTTGTATAAATAAACGAGAGTTGTATGCTTGATTGTATTGTGTGATTGCTGGGTGTTTGTAGAATATACTTTCTACGCTTACAAAGCCTTTTTACTTCAGCCTTGGATTCAAGGTAGCCTACCTGGACGCTGGTTCATTGTCTCGTTCGCGTTTATCGACTAAGGTAAACTCGTAATAGTAGCCTCAAGCATACTCAGTGACGAACTCCGCACAAATCAAAAACTCTATTTCATAAATTATAAAATTATTATTATTAATAAGTAGTATTTATAAAGTAATAAGTATTAATTATCATCAGAAAATGGAAAAAAATAATAATAACATTTTCTTATTACAAATATGTAGTAGTAGTAGTAGTATTAGTAGTAGTAGTAATTACATTTCAATCTTGTAGAGAGAGTGAGAGAGAGAGTTGAAGTAGTATTTCACAATCTCAACAAATTTAGATAGAATATTCAAAGGAAGACTTTGTTGTTGTTTTTTAATTTCACTATGAAAAAAAAAAATTTTAATCACAATTTGTTTTATTTATTTACATCTAAAAATTCTTGATTTTTTTATTTACTTGTTAATTTGAATAAATGTAGAGTTTGTTTTATATGATGTAATGAATATAGACTGATATAAAGTAAGTAACGTAAGTGAACAATGAGTGAGTGAGTGAGTGAGTGACATTGCACACGCATTTGGTCATGATTCTTGTTCATCTTATTACGAGAGACACGAAAAAATTAACGAAGGAACTAGTTTTATATATATATATATATATCACAGATAAAACAAACACTAAAACAAAATATTATCAATATTTGAACATTGAACATTCATTGTTCAATGGTTGTCGTTTTTTGTTTGAATGAATGCGAACCAACATAAGAAACATTGTAAAAAGATTATCACTATTACTAACTGATAATGAAATAGTAGTATTAGTAGTAGTAGTCGCAGTGATAACAGTAGTATCTGTTTAAATTCAACTGAAGTAAGTAAAGATTGTACATTTTTTTTATTTTTTGAAGTTTGAAAATATTCCGATGTTGTTGACAGTAGTATCAAAACCAGTTAGTAGTTAGTATAAAATGACCAGAAAATAAAATATTTTTTTTCTTTCTCTAAAATTAAATAAAACGATGATATTGTAGCGATGATTAATTAAAGTAGAATTTATTTAATGGTAAATATTATTACTAATTATAGTCTTCGATTCGGTTCTTAAATAAGAAAGTGATTGTGGATGCCCATACACGGCTAAAACAATTATTTAGCTCTTCTAGTTCAGTTGAGTTCAGTTCATGATTTAAACTACTGCAAATAATTTACTTAGATGGTTTTTATTTTAACTTCAATATTTGTGAATCTAAATGGTGATCAATTTTAATCTGAACAGGTATTGTTGGCACGATATATTAGTTAGGATATTCATTCATCCAATATCCTAAGAGAATTTTACTGGTCAAATCGTATTGGTCGATTTCTATTGGTCGTATATCCTGGGACACCCGAGTGAGCAACGCTGTTATTAGGAAACGGGTGCTAGGTAAGAATGGCAGATCAATGGATGAAGTAATGAAACTTCATCAGTTGAGGTGGTTGGGACATGTGTTACGTATGCCTAACCACCGACTGCCTCAACGAGCAATGTTTTGTAGTTTAGGAGTGGGTTGGAAGAAAGTTAGGGCGGCCAAACCAAAACATGGCAGAAATCCAAGGAGTCATTGACGAGTGGACTTAGCCATGTCGGTAGTTGTCGACTACCTGATTGGGGTCCGCGAGATGATAATAATCGATCGTTAGATACCCTGAATGACATGGCTCAAAACCGTTCGCAATGGCGCCGGTGCATTTATTCTTTGTGTTCTCTCAAATCCTAATCTTCTGGATTCTTCAACACCTCTAGCTTTTACTTTCTAAACTTATCTCATTGAATCATACTTCTTGAATATCTTCTAATCCTAACCTCTCCGATTACTTCTAATACCTTTACAACCTCTACTACTATTGGATTTGAATTGAGTTATATCTCTGTGCTGATGTGGTATGGCAACATGAACTGATGTACTTATGTACGAAGTTCTACGTTGTATCTGACTGACTGACTGACTGACTGATTTCTATCGGTCAAAATTATGGTCGTTTTAACTGTCAAAGTCAAATACTTCAATGTTGTCCCTTATTGGTCATCCAGACTGTGAATTCGATGCTGTTTCTTATTCGACCAAAATGCATAAATACGCATTATTTGTAACGTTCTATGACCAGGACGAGGGCTCGGTCCCGGATCCCTAGTCCGGGATCCTGATTCTCTTCTGGATTCGGACCTCGTACTTTCTGGATGCTTGTAGAATACATGTTCTACTTCATATCACGTCTTCTTATTTTTTACTAAATATGGGGGTTGGGATAATCGGATTTGAGTAGCATGTCGTGTCGCCGGATTCTCGATTCTCGCTCTCGTTTACGACTAAGGTAAACTCGTAATAGTTCAAGTATATCAAGTTGACGTGTTTACGTGCAGGCGTAACAATATTTACCCAAGAGTGTATTCGTCTAACGTGAAATAAAGTATGCTCCAAATGAATTCTCTGACTGCAAGCACCTCAACACATGAATAAAGCTGAGTAAGAAAGTACAGTTCTTTTCATTTACTAAACCAATGGTGTATATTATCGAAATTCATTGCTGAGGCCAATATACCTAAAATTTTACCATGAAATCATAGATAAATCATCGTTAGACCACCATTAAAAACCTGGAAGTATTAAACGACTGTTTCGTCTTCGTATGGGACTCATCAGTAGTGTATATTCGCAACTCCTGCTACTCGCAATATCCAAAAACAGGACCTCCAGTTTCTGCGTGCGAACGCTTAACCTCTGTATCACTGAGCTGGCATCCAACAGAATTGATGTGTAAGGATTTTGGACAACCTCATCTATTATCTTCGGGTTGTTACTGCGTACACTCGACATGGTCGAAGTCCGCTGGTCATGTCTTCTGACTAGAACTCCGAGAATTTTATCACGAAGCTAGTCCCCAGTGTTAACATTTTATGATTTTTTTCATTATGGAATTACGGGTATCGTTGTTTTACCCTGAAATCATGAATAAATCATTGTTAGACCACCATAAGAAACCTAGACGGATTGAAACACCGTTTCGTTCAGTGATATTATTCATCAACAGTGTGTATTCACGACTCCTTCGGTCTTGTGCGTTAACGCTGATGAGTCCCGTACCAGGACGAAACGG
>CALYCR020000224.1:0-14840 GCA_944470395.2 Schistosoma turkestanicum | reverse complement strand
AAACTGGTTGACTTAAGATTTCAATAATTACTAAATTTACTATGTTTACATTGTCCTACAGATAAATTGATATTCGACTCTGTTTTTCTCAAAACGATCATTACACTGTTAGCTATCGCTCCCCCAAAATGTTCTTGGCCACTTGAGAAGTTCACATTATTCGGAACGATATTTTACATATCGATCGATATCATAATATCTGAATATAATTTGGTTCATAACAAATTCTTGTAACCTAAACGACATCACCTTTCGAAGATATAGCAATCGAGATCATCCTCAGTCGATACAATATATACGGACAAATATATACAATGGAGAAGATATCAGGTGTGATCATGCCAACCACTCTTTGCTTAGGTCTCAGATTACCTGATCAATCCGATCCAGATAAACTTCCACTCCTCACAACATACAACGAATCTACATGATGTCACAATGTCAACATTGGGACGAGTGTATTGAAAAATGTGGTGATATGTTCAACAACATACGTCTCAATGTCCATGATATGGAAACCAGTAGATAAGTAGTTAGGCGCTAGCTGGTATCGAATCATGATGCTCAGGTAAAACCGGTCGTATAACAAGTCAGCAGTTCAAACAATATTCCGGCGCCTTACAACAATACGTTTAATTATTATCCACCTAACGACAGAATCAGTAATTCAATCAGCATCTCAGTGACTTTGTCTCGCATATTTTCCTCTAATTACTAATGCACTCAATTCTATGTTAAAAAAGCACTATTTTCAAGTAAGCAATTCAATTTGTTCGGATTTGAGATTATTGCGGTAAGTGAACCGAAGGATGGTAAACTAACAATAATGAAATTACTAATAGTATACAATTGGTAATATTACTGTTGTCATTATTATACGTCGATGCAAAGCGAACACAGAAACAACGAAAACTACGGAATTATAATGAGATGTATTTGGTGGAGAAATATGTGACATACAATTCATAGGTTCACATGTCGAATTGACCACCTGTCAGCTTTTATTGGCATGAGCAACTTCCGCCACGTCTACTGCAACATCCTCCACAACAGTCTCCACCTCGACATCCACCACATCCACAACAACGAGGGCATTGAGGGCATGCACCGGAACAGCAAGGACACCGTTGTGGTTGTGGTTCAGGAGCTGGAGCTGCAATCGCTGAAAACCAAGTAACAACACAACACAACATCACAATGTTACACATCATATGGAGAATCACGAACACAAACAAAACCAATCACACATTTCACCAACGCAAACATCAGCCAACTAACACACTGATCAGTGTGCGCAATGTGTGCACAATATATTCTCCAATAACTAGTCAACATGTACCAGCTTCATGTCACATTGTCATGTGGTCAACTGGTCAAGTGGTCAAGTGGAATCGACCAGCATTGAGAAAGCTGACACTCACCTGAATTCTGACATTCGAACGATACGACCAGTACAACCATGATGAGCTGAAATGAGAAGACGGATTAGGCAAACAATATCACACAAGGCAATTGTGACATACAGTGAAGAATTGCATTGTGGTGATCTACTGTGGAAGTGAGTGTTGTTTGCTTGATTGCTTTGTCGTTTGTTGACTGTTCACATTGCACCGTTGTATTTATAGTGGACGTTGGTCATTGCACGTGCACACACGCTCACACGTGTTCACACGCGAATGGTTGCGATTTGGTAGAATCAGTCGACGCGAATGTGTTATTCATATGAGATCACTATTTTGTTGGTGGTGTGTTTTTTCGATTTCACACTGCCCTCACACTAACTTGCTCGATACAGTCGAACAATCAATCATAGCATGCTGTTTGCACAGTTCATCACAATGTGAATCAGCCCTCGATAAGCTAACCACAATCTCTCGCCCATTACTCGCTCACATGAAACTACCAATTATCAGAAGATCGGAAACCTCATTGTTTCGATTATCATCAGTTTGACACTTATCATTATCAACTAAATTGTTGTTGTACGTAGCAACAAATCGACAGAACACGGTGTTCTGGATCTGCCTGAACAATCTCTCAATCAACACTTTTGATTCATTTTGGTCCAATGTAATGGCAACCTTGTTTGTGTTTGTTTTCAGCTTCTCCACATGACAATCTGATTTCAGATTGCCTAATTTGTATTTCGTCCATGGTACTGGAACTCGATTAACTTGGATTGTAATTGCAAATTTAGTCTGCATGCAATATTCATGACATCTATGCTTGTTTTTTTCATTTTATTTGAATTGTGTTTTTGCTGTATGTTATTCGATGTGCATGTTTGTCATCAATGCTATTGATTTCAAGGATTCAGTTGGGAATCGCTTGTCTTCTTTCAATGAATTGTTGTTTCGCGTGAATCACTTGATAGATTTTCCTTAGATACGTGACGTTATTGAATGTCTAATAGCTATTCTGTGTTCGTTTGATTTGTAATTAATTAACATGTCTCCGTTTTGACTGCATATGTTCAGTGAAATCAGAATGTTTCGGAGAAAAAATACAGGCTTTGTTCGTGTGCTGCATGATGAGAACTTTGTGAAGCCTGTTTGTTAACATGCGAATCGTCAAACTGCATACTAATGCAAGCAGTCACTTGTACCGATGAAAGTCGCCGGTCGGCGTCCTCAGCCAGATGAGGCGTAGTCGTTAAATTTGGTATTTAATCAAGTGATCAAGTATGTGATGCAAGTGAATAGGTAAGAAAAACAATTTATTGAGTGAATGAGTGAGTGATTCAAGTTTATACGTCAGCGAAAACGAGTACAACAAATTGGGTTGTGTAATCGCGTGAGTAAAAATATGGGTGAGTGAGTTAGTTACTACATCAAGCAATAAGCGATTGATTCTGAATATGAACAGTTAGTCAATTAGCTGAGTTACTTAGCGATGCCGTTGGTTGATTAGTTACTTAGTTACTGACCTACCCAGAAGTGAAGAGATCAGCTTGGATATCAGACAAGTCAATAGTGACGAAGCAGAGGTTACAGACAATATTTAAACTGATGCATTGACATCACAAGTAAAGCTATGTGCAAACATACACCACATCCACTGCAGGAATGTTTGGGATGCATAGGAAGTACCAACAGACTGTAAAGAACGACACCTGTTCAAGATACCATTGAAAAGTGATCTGAGCAATGTGGGGAATGTTTATTCTCTCAATACCGGTAAACTTTCTCAACACAGTTTCGCTCAGCTGCATTATGGGCCACGAAGACGCCCTTCTTTAGAACCGATGGCTAGATTACGAACGGAACGATCGTCACCCTAATAATTTGTAAACATAGGCATAGCTGTGCAACAATCTAATGAATGTCCTTTCCCATAATACATCAGTTTTTGTACTTCCGATAAAGCATCGAACATCGTGGACAGAGTGACAACTTGAGGAATTTATCTGAACGAGAGCTTTTCGCAGAATAGAGTCAAAACTGAACAGAATTTTCATAATGGTGTTTGAAGATCGTTTCAAGAATCGTTCAAGGTGAGGACATGTATTAACCGATGATCAGAGACTTTGAATGACATTCAGCAAAATCCGTTGCGATTGTGCAGGTGCATATGTAGTATATTTCCTCTCGAATTCGATTAGTTTGATGTGCAGGTGTCGAAATAATTTGAAGTACTCTATTGTCTCAATGCAATGATCAGGCTTTTTATCAGTCGACAAAAATAGTTTTCACAGAGAATTGCAGTGTATTTACTGAGGCACACGTACATGAAAGAGAGCATAACATTTCAAGCGAGCTTCGAATATCTGTTATTTACACATAAAATGTCAAACCACACCATTGACTTTCTAGAATGAAGTGAGTTTTGATGAACATTTATGACTTTTACTGTGAATAGTATATAAGACATTCTTCTCATTTGCTTTATGAAACACGTCGCATATTGAACGATCAATAAACAAGAAAATTTGATATATCTGCAAATTGTCAAATTATTTTTAAACTTGTAGTGATTAAACTACTATGCGGAGCCCACATTGCTAGTCGAAGTACTGTCCTCTATTCCCGAGACGAGTAGAATCAAAATGTTCAAGTAATGGAAGTAACACACCACCAACAAAATAGTGATCTCAAATGAATTACACATTCGCGTCGACTGATTCTACCAAATCGCAACCATTCGCGTGTGAACACGTGTGAGCGTGTGTGCACGTGCAATGACCAACGTCCACTATAAATACAACGGTGCAATGTGAACAGTCAACAAACATCAAAGCAATCAAGCAAACAACACTCACTTCCACAGTAGATCACCACAATGCAATTCTTCACTGTATGTCACAATTGCCTTGTGTGATATTGTTTGCCTAATCCGTCTTCTCATTTCAGCTCATCATGGTTGTACTGGTCGTATCGTTCGAATGTCAGAATTCAGGTGAGTGTCAGCTTTCTCAATGCTGGTCGATTCCACTTGACCAGTTGACCACATGACAATGTGACATGAAGCTGGTACATGTTGACTAGTTATTGGAGAATATATTGTGCACATATTGCGCACACTGATCAGTGTGTGAGTTGGCTGATGTTTGCGTTGGTGAAATGTGTGATTGGTTATGTTTGTGTTCGTGATTCTCCATATGATGTGAAACATTGTGATGTTGTGTTGTGTTGTTACTTGGTTTTCAGCGATTGCAGCTCCAGCTCCTGAACCACAACCACAACGGTGTCCTTGCTGTTCCGGTGCATGCCCTCAATGCCCTCGTTGTTGTGGATGTGGTGGATGTCGAGGTGGAGACTGTTGTGGAGGATGTTGCAGTAGACGTGGCGGGAGTTGCTCATGCCAATAAAAGCTGACAGGTGGTCGATTCGACATGTGAACCTATGAATTGTATGTCACATATTTCTCCACCAAATACATCTCATTATTATTCCATAGTTTTCGTTGTTTCTGTGTTCGCTTTGCATCGACGTATAATAATGACAACAGTAATATTACCAGTTGTATATTATTAGTAATTGCATTATTAGGAGTTCACCATCCTTCGGTTCACTTACCGCAATAATCTCAAATCCGAACAAATTGAATTGCTTACTTGAAAATAGTGCTTTTTTAACATAGAATTGAGTGCATTAGTAATTAGAGGAAAATATGCGAGACAAAGTCACTGAGATGCTGATTGAATTACTGATTCTGTCGTTAGGTGGATAATAATTAGACGTACTGTTGTAAGGCGCCGGAATATTGTTTGACTTGCTGACTTGTTATACGACCGGTTTTACCTGAGCATCATGATTCGATACCAGCTACTGCCTAACTACTTATCCACTGGTTTCCATATCATGGATTTTGAGACGTATGCTGTTGAACATACCACCACATTTTCCAATACACTCGTCCCAATGTTGACATTGTGACATCATGTAGATTCGCTGTATGTTGTGAGGAGTGGAAGTTTATCTGGATCGGATTGATCAGGTAATCTGAGACCTAAGCAAAGAGTGGTTGGCATGATCACATTTGATATCTTCTCCATTGTATATATTTGTCCGTATATATTGTATCGACTGAGGATGATCTGGATTGTTACATCTTCGAAAGATGATGTCGTTAAGGTTACAAGATTTTGTTATGAACAAAATTATATTCAGATATTATGATATCGATCGATATGTAAAATATCGTTCCGAATAATGTGAACTTCTCAAATGGCCAAGAACATTATGAGGGAACATTAGCAAACAGTGTAATGATCGTTTTGAGAAAAACAGAGTCGAATATCAATTTATCTGTAGGACAATGTAAACATAGTAAATTTAGTAATTATTGAAATCTTAAGTCAACCAGTTTTTGACCACCATTGCAAATGTGGGCGTACCAGACTTCATATGGGACTGACTCACTCTGAGCTTCTCGACACTCACTAGTCTCAGGAATCGAGCACAGGTTCATCGGTGTTGCAAGCAAGCTTCAAACGTCAGATCACTGAACCGCCGTTACTGCTCAACTCGTATCAAGCATTTATGACAACTTCGAAAAGCCTATCATTGGCAACATAGGATAAATATGCTCATTGGTTAATTCTAAAGTCAGGACAATCACTGTGGCCCAACATAATTGTTTCAATACTACAAGTTTAAATGTAATTTGACAATTTGCAGGAATATCAAAAATTTTCGAACATTGATCGTTCAATATGAGACTTGTTTCGTAAAGCATATGATAAGAATTTCTTATAAACTTTTCACAGGAATCATTATAATTGTTCATCATAATTCACTGAAGTTGCGTAAATAAGAGTTATTCGACGCTCGCTTGTAATATTATTCTCTCTTTCATGTACATTTGCTTCAGTGAATACGCTGCAATTCCCATTAGAAACCTCGCTTTTGTCGACTGATGAAAAGCCTGATCATTGCATCCAGATATAGAAAACTATTCTTGGAATGTGAAAACAATGGCACTGAAAATAAGATCATGCAATGGAGTATTTGTAGAAATTGATGAATGTTTTGTTTATGAGAATAAGTCATTTTAGAACACAATATATGATACAGGTCCATCGCCCGGTTATGATAATTCATTGCATCGTTCATCTAGTAACATATTGAGAACATTCAACTCTATTTGTTGGTGTTCAAACCTAAAACACTCGGTTAATATTAAAAACACAATCTATTAAATTTTATGTGCACAGTCAGCTTCATATAGAAATAAATATTTGATATGCGTTTCCGTTCGGGAATTTTCCAGGTAATACGAATCTGCATTTATATTCGTTTGGATACGCATCAGAACGGAAGTATTATTTCTTCCTAAATGCACATACTGTTCCTCAGAACAATAATTTGGGCGTTATTTTCAGTATGATAACGCATCGGTTAGAACCATCTTCAAGCGGAGCGAATTAAACAGAAACAGAAATAACCGAAAAACCAGAGCAATATAAATGATAGGTCAGCCAATACTCTTACCTATATCATGAATCAGATTAAAAATTATTTTCTGTTATGAAGTTGAAGAAAAATACCATTCAAAATAGTTATTCAGGGAAAGACAGATTGTAGTTGAAATTTCTATGAATTTCCTTTTCAACTACTGCCAGTATTGAACAGGAATACTCGAGTATTCCAGAATACTTCTCTAGTTTTACTATACAGTCAAAATTATCGACAGAAATAATTACACAATGTATGGAAAATGTCAATGCACATTTGAAGCTGAGTGTTATAATGCTGCTATGAAGCCATTTGAAATCCTACCGATCGACCATATTAAGATATTGCAATGCGATCACAAATACTGTTCCCAAATATCCAATATATCATACCACAACACTGTTAAGTGAAGATGTTTATGGTCTCGAGTACAGAAGGAATGAAGGGATAATAATCATTACAGATAATGCATGTATATACAGTTATGTCGAATAGGAATCAACACTGAGGTATGTGACATTGATAGTGAGGACGACCATATTATATCATACCACCACACTGTTAGGTGAAGTTGTTTATACATTTGGATCGAATAGGAAACAACACTGAAGTATGTGACAGTGATAGTGAGGACGACACAAAGTAAACAACATTGAAGTTTGCGATATTGACAGTTTGGACAACCATAATATTGACTGGTAGGAATTGACCAACAGAGTTAGTCCTACGGAAATAATTCTCTTAGGATATTTGATGAATATGCTCACACTGAACTCATTCAACAAGCTAAAACGGTTTGTATGACTACGCCTTCGGAATCAGTCCACGCCGCAACCACTTTCCTGCTACCCACTTCTACTCCGCAAAACATTGCTGTTTTGAAGCAGTCTGTGGGTAGGAAAACGTAACGCATGTTCCAACCACCTCTACTGATGAAGTGTCGCTACCTAACCGATTGATCAGTCTCTCTAACTTGTACCTGTTTCTCAACGACAGCATTGCTTACACAGTTGACCGACGAGTGTGTGATATACGGAAATGCTCAGAAAGATTCATCTCATGGAACACTCGATAATTCGTCCACATTGGAGCTATATTGTGAGCCGCTAAAGCTCAAGGTAGTCAGAATACTCTACAGTTAGTCGGTTTCTTCATCAAGTCGAACTATGTCATCGACAAACTTAACAGGTACGTTCCCTGGCTGAAGCTTCACTCCTGAAAAGTCAGACGAAGATAATGTTAACTCTATAAGCATGTCGGCTAAAAAGTTGGGCCAAAATGCAGGGAGTGGAAAGCTTGACGGACACCACTCGAAATTAGTAATTGTTAAATCTGCAGATGCTGCCTCTGCTCTTACACTGGTAATCTCCCGTTTCATTTGTTATAATGCGCGCATAAGAATAGCTAGATTACCAGCGAAACTCAATTCGTGCCTTTGTATCCCAGACGCAACTGCATTTTTCGATTCGCTTTAGATGTTGTCGTCTCCATAGCGGAGGTGATTTCCAGTAGAAGGGGATAGAGCGAGAGTCCTCAGTTCGAACGAGGCACTCAGCTGTCCTCCATGCACCATCTCAAGATGTAGTTCTTCTAAGCAATTTCTGTAAAAGGTTGACTTTCTTCTCTGTCACACTGCAGTGTCGAGTATTCCTCCATGTTCTCTAATGATCATGCTGATTTCTTCGGTTTTTGGTGGGTCAGAACTGAGTTGAGGGGCCGTGGTTGCTACGGATTTGACTGATTTCAGTGAGGCCATTTGATTTAAGAGTTGTTGGAATTGCTCCCTACATTTGTTCCGCTGTAAGTAATTAATGTGCATCGACTTCACTTACATGGAGTGAACGCGGTTGATTTAATATAAACATTTATTATTATAACTCATTATACCAGAGATTGTTTTGCTGTACTGGTGTGGTCAACTGTACACGAAACACACATGTTACTTCCTTAATCTTGGGGCTGTTCACGTACGCTTGGTAGGCTTGCTTGTATATTTCGGTCAGATATTGGTTTCATTTATACAATAGGAGATTTCGAACGGGGATACATTAATATCACTCTCAGCTGGACTTCTGATTTCCTCGTCCCACTGTATCAAAAACAGTGTTGAAGTAAAATAGAGCTTCGATTCACTAGAACTGTAAATGCCTCGTATTTCAATGTTCATTTATAAACACAGACGACCGTGTGATCGATTTCTGAAACTAGTGAGTGTCGAGAAGCTCAGAGTGAGTCAGTCCCATATGAAGTCTGGTACGCCCACATTTGCAATGGTGGTCAAAAACTGGTTGACTTAAGATTTCAATAATTACTAAATTTACTATGTTTACATTGTCCTACAGATAAATTGATATTCGACTCTGTTTTTCTCAAAACGATCATTACACTGTTTGCTATTGCTCCCCCATAATGTTCTTGGCCATTTGAGTAGTTCACATTATTCGGAACGATATTTTACATGTCGATCGATATCATTATATCTGAATATACTTTGGTTCATGACAAAATCTTGTAACCTTAACGACATCATCTTTCGAAGATGTAACAATCCAGATCATCCTCAGTCGATACAATATATACGGACAAATATATACAATGGAGAAGATATCAAATGTGATCATGCCAACCACTCTTTGCTTAGGTCTCAGATTACCTGATCAATCCGATCCAGATAAACTTCCACTCCTCACAACATACAGCGAATCTACATGATGTCACAATGTCAACATTGGGACGAGTGTATTGGAAAATGTGGTGGTATGTTCAACAGCATACGTCTCAAAATCCATGATATGGAAACCAGTGGATAAGTAGTTAGGCAGTAGCTGGTATCGAATCATGATGCTCAGGTAAAACCGGTCGTATAACAAGTCAGCAAGTCAAACAATATTCCGGCGCCTTACAACAGTACGTCTAATTATTATCCACCTAACGACAGAATCAGTAATTCAATCAGCATCTCAGTGACTTTGTCTCGCATATTTTCCTCTAATTACTAATGCACTCAATTCTATGTTAAAAAAGCACTATTTTCAAGTAAGCAATTCAATTTGTTCGGATTTGAGATTGTTGCGATAAGTGAACCGAAGGATGGTGAACTCCTAATAATGCAATTACTAATAATATACAACTGGTAATATTACTGTTGTCATTATTATACGTCGATGCAAAGCGAACACAGAAACAACGAAAACTATGGAATAATAATGAGATGTATTTGGTGGAGAAATATGTGACATACAATTCATAGGTTCACATGTCGAATCGACCACCTGTCAGCTTTTATTGGCATGAGCAACTCCCGCCACGTCTACTGCAACATCCTCCACAACAGTCTCCACCTCGACATCCACCACATCCACAACAACGAGGGCATTGAGGGCATGCACCGGAACAGCAAGGACACCGTTGTGGTTGTGGTTCAGGAGCTGGAGCTGCAATCGCTGAAAACCAAGTAACAACACAACACAACATCACAATGTTTCACATCATAAGGAGAATCACGAACACAAACATAACCAATCACACATTTCACCAACGCAAACATCAGCCAACTCACACACTGATCAGTGTGCGCAATATGTGCACAATGTATTCTCCAATAACTAGTCAACATGTACCAGCTTCATGTCACATTGTCATGTGGTCAACTGGTCAAGTGGTCAAGTGGAATCGACCAGCATTGAGAAAGCTGACACTCACCTGAATTCTGACATTCGAACGATACGACCAGTACAACCATGATGAGCTGAAATGAGAAGACGGATTAGGCAAACAATATCACACAAGGCAATTGTGACATACAGTGAAGAATTGCATTGTGGTGATCTACTGTGGAAGTGAGTGTTGTTTGCTTGATTGCTTTGATGTTTGTTGACTGTTCACATTGCACCGTTGTATTTATAGTGGACGTTGGTCATTGCACGTGCACACACGCTCACACGTGTTCACACGCGAATGGTTGCGATTTGGTAGAATCAGTCGACGCGAATGTGTAATTCATTTGAGATCACTATTTTGTTGGTGGTGTGTTACTTCCATTACTTGAACATTTTGATTCTACTCGTCTCGGGAATAGAGGACAGTACTTCGACTAGCAATGTGGGCTCCGCATAGTAGTTTAATCACTACAAGTTTAAAAATAATTTGACAATTTGCAGATATATCAAATTTTCTTGTTTATTGATCGTTCAATATGCGACGTGTTTCATAAAGCAAATGAGAAGAATGTCTTATATACTATTCACAGTAAAAGTCATAAATGTTCATCAAAACTCACTTCATTCTAGAAAGTCAATGGTGTGGTTTGACATTTTATGTGTAAATAACAGATATTCGAAGCTCGCTTGAAATGTTATGCTCTCTTTCATGTACGTGTGCCTCAGTAAATACACTGCAATTCTCTGTGAAAACTATTTTTGTCGACTGATAAAAAGCCTGATCATTGCATTGAGACAATAGAGTACTTCAAATTATTTCGACACCTGCACATCAAACTAATCGAATTCGAGAGGAAATATACTACATATGCACCTGCACAATCGCAACGGATTTTGCTGAATGTCATTCAAAGTCTCTGATCATCGGTTAATACATGTCCTCACCTTGAACGATTCTTGAAACGATCTTCAAACACCATTATGAAAATTCTGTTCAGTTTTGACTCTATTCTGCGAAAAGCTCTCGTTCAGATAAATTCCTCAAGTTGTCACTCTGTCCACGATGTTCGATGCTTTATCGGAAGTACAAAAACTGATGTATTATGGGAAAGGACATTCATTAGATTGTTGCACAGCTATGCCTATGTTTACAAATTATTAGGGTGACGATCGTTCCGTTCGTAATCTAGCCATCGGTTCTAAAGAAGGGCGTCTTCGTGGCCCATAATGCAGCTGAGCGAAACTGTGTTGAGAAAGTTTACCGGTATTGAGAGAATAAACATTCCCCACATTGCTCAGATCACTTTTCAATGGTATCTTGAACAGGTGTCGTTCTTTACAGTCTGTTGGTACTTCCTATGCATCCCAAACATTCCTGCAGTGGATGTGGTGTATGTTTGCACATAGCTTTACTTGTGATGTCAATGCATCAGTTTAAATATTGTCTGTAACCTCTGCTTCGTCACTATTGACTTGTCTGATATCCAAGCTGATCTCTTCACTTCTGGGTAGGTCAGTAACTAAGTAACTAATCAACCAACGGCATCGCTAAGTAACTCAGCTAATTGACTAACTGTTCATATTCAGAATCAATCGCTTATTGCTTGATGTAGTAACTAACTCACTCACCCATATTTTTACTCACGCGATTACACAACCCAATTTGTTGTACTCGTTTTCGCTGACGTATAAACTTGAATCACTCACTCATTCACTCAATAAATTGTTTTTCTTACCTATTCACTTGCATCACATACTTGATCACTTGATTAAATACCAAATTTAACGACTACGCCTCATCTGGCTGAGGACGCCGACCGGCGACTTTCATCGGTACAAGTGACTGCTTGCATTAGTATGCAGTTTGACGATTCGCATGTTAACAAACAGGCTTCACAAAGTTCTCATCATGCAGCACACGAACAAAGCCTGTATTTTTTCTCCGAAACATTCTGATTTCACTGAACATATGCAGTCAAAACGGAGACATGTTAATTAATTACAAATCAAACGAACACAGAATAGCTATTAGACATTCAATAACGTCACGTATCTAAGGAAAATCTATCAAGTGATTCACGCGAAACAACAATTCATTGAAAGAAGACAAGCGATTCCCAACTGAATCCTTGAAATCAATAGCATTGATGACAAAAATGCACATCGAATAACATACAGCAAAAACACAATTCAAATAAAATGAAAAACACAAGCACAGATGTCATGAATATTGCATGCAGACTAAATTTGCAATTACAATCCAAGTTAATCGAGTTCCAGTACCATGGACGAAATACAAATTAGGCAATCTGAAATCAAATTGTCATGTGGAGAAGCTGAAAACAAACACAAATGAGGTTGCCATTACATTGGATCAACATGAATCAAAAGTGTTGATTGAGAGATTGTTCAGGCAGATCCAGAACACCGTGTTCTGTCGTTTTGTAGCTACGTACAACAACAATTTAGTTGATAATGATAAGTATCAAAATGATGATAAACGTGATAATCAGGTTTTCGATCTCCTGATGATTAGTAATCTCATGTGAGCGAGTAATGGGCGAGAGATTGTGGTTAGCTTATCGAGGGCTGATTCACATTGTGATGAACTGTGCAAACAGCATGCTATGATTGATTGTCCGACACTATCGAGCAAGTTAGTGTAAGGGCAGTGTGTAATGGAAAAAACACACCACCAACAAAATAGTGATCTCATATGAATAACACATTCGCGTCGACTGATTCTACCAAATCGCAACCATTCGCGTGTGAACACGTGTGAGCGTGTGTGCACGTGCAATGACCAACGTCCACTATAAATACAACGGTGCAATGTGAACAGTCAACAAACATCAAAGCAATCAAGCAAACAACACTCACTTCCACAGTAGATCACCACAATGCAATTCTTCACTGTATGTCACAATTGCCTTGTGTGATATTGTTTGCCTAATCCGTCTTCTCATTTCAGCTCATCATGGTTGTACTGGTCGTATCGTTCGAATGTCAGAATTCAGGTGAGTGTCAGCTTTCTCAATGCTGGTCGATTCCACTTGACCACTTGACCAGTTGACCACATGACAATGTGACATGAAGCTGGTACATGTTGACTAGTTATTGGAGAATATATTGTGCACATATTGCGCACACTGATCAGTGTGTGAGTTGGCTGATGTTTGCGTTGGTGAAATGTGTGATTGGTTACGTTTGTGTTCGTGATTCTCCTTATGATGTGAAACATTGTGATGTTGTGTTGTGTTGTTACTTGGTTTTCAGCGATTGCAGCTCCAGCTCCTGAACCACAACCACAACGGTGTCCTTGCTGTTCCGGTGCATGCCCTCAATGCCCTCGTTGTTGTGGATGTGGTGGATGTCGAGGTGGAGACTGTTGTGGAGGATGTTGCAGTAGACGTGGCGGGAGTTGCTCATGCCAATAAAAGCTGACAGGTGGTCGATTCGACATGTGAACCTATGAATTGTATGTCACATATTTCTCCACCAAATACATCTCATTATTATTCCATAGTTTTCGTTGTTTCTGTGTTCGCTTTGCATCGACGTATAATAATGACAACAGTAATATTACCAGTTGTATATTATTAGTAATTGCATTATTGTTAGTTGACTATCGTTCGGTTCACTTATCGCAATAATCTCAAATCCGAACAAATTGAATTGCTTACTTGAAAATAGTGCTTTTTTAACATAGAATTGAGTGCATTAGTAATTAGAGGAAAATATGCGAGACAAAGTCACTGAGATGCTGATTGAATTACTGATTCTGTCGTTAGGTGGATAATAATTAGACGTACTGTTGTAAGGCGCCGGAATATTGTTTGACTTGCTGACTTGTTATACGACCGGTTTTACCTGAGCATCATGATTCGATACCAGCTACTGCCTAACTACTTATCCACTGGTTTCCATATCATGGATTTTGAGACGTATGCTGTTGAACATACCACCACATTTTCCAATACACTCGTCCCAATGTTGACATTGTGACATCATGTAGATTCGCTGTATGTTGTGAGGAGTGGAAGTTTATCTGGATCGGATTGATCAGGTAATCTGAGACCTAAGCAAAGAGTGGTTGGCATGATCACATTTGATATCTTCTCCATTGTATATATTTGTCCGTATATATTGTATCGACTGAGGATGATCTGGATTGTTACATCTTCGAAAGATGATGTCGTTAAGGTTACAAGATTTTGTCATGAACCAAAGTATATTCAGATATAATGATATCGATCGACATGTAAAATATCGTTCCGAATAATGT
>CALYCR020000223.1:0-14851 GCA_944470395.2 Schistosoma turkestanicum | reverse complement strand
TGTTTTGGTTTGGCCGCCCCTAACTTTCTTCCAACCTACTCCTACACCATAAAACATAGCTCTTCGAGGCAGTCGGTGGTTAGGCATACGCATCATATGTCTTAACCACTTCAACTGAAGAAGTTTCACTACTTCGTCAACTGATCTACCATCCTTCAAATCAGTTATTAAACTTTATTTCTGTCATGTTTCATTTTTCCAAATGGTTAACTGAATTGTCATTGAGCTTTTCAGTACACCAAGTTTTATATGAATACAAGCTTGAAACCCTTCTTAAACATATATTTATATACATATGAGGAAATTGTGCTTCGACTAAGTGTGATTTCAATAAAAAAATTCTTTAAATCTGAACAATGTCACCATGTATTCGGATTTATTTTTTGCCAAGATCCGGAAACACAATCGGCTAATGATACAACTATTCAGCTGATTGTTGGTTTGCAACTTCTCGATTCATATTTTCGATCCTTAATGCTCTTTATTACCAATAATACTGCTTTAAACTGAACTATTATGGGGTTTTTTAATTGACGAATTTATCTCTTTGTGCTAATGGAGTAATGACAATTTGAATGGATGTGCGCATATACCAAGTTCTATGTTGTCAATGATTGACTGATTATCCAGTTGATTCAGTGGTTCAGAGATCAGGCGTTTATAAGCAAGACTAAATGTGTGATTAACGGATGCGTGGTTGTAGATGAACAGATGAGTTGAGTAGTTCCATACCTTGCTAACCAGATATCACAATGGCATCACTCAACTGTGTACTCAATATGCTAGTGATAACAGTTTGAATTATGAAATAAGTTATTGTAAATTTTCAAATTTGGTAAAAAAAACAAGTTTACGGTGTTTTGAAGAGAATGCTATCATAAACTAAGTGAACTTTGAGTTTAGAAGATAGAATTGTTGACAGTGTACTAATCCTACTTAAAAATCAATGCATCAAAACCAGACATTCATTAAGTCAGTAAGTCAACCGAGAACCTAGTAGTGTATACACCTGTCCAATGGTTCAAGTTAAGCATATCATACTTAAACAGGCAACAGTTATGAGTAATATAAATAGTAACAATGAGAGATCATAGAAAAGATCAAATGAAATATAAATAAAAAGGTTCGAGTGAATTGATGAAGTAAAAAAGCGCCAGCGTTATTTTAAAATCCAATAAACTAAAACAGAATGCATATATCTGGTTTCATTGCAACCGATTCTTAATTGTTGTCACTTGAACTCTGAAAGCATTGATTACAATGATTGCATTAGACCTTAACCACAATTCAATGAAATAGTAGTCTATGACTTTATACACTAGTGTAGAATGCTAGACTTCTTTATGGAATAAAACGCTAGAATCTTTATTCATAGAGAAAGTGGAGTGGAGTGTACAAGAGGAAATAATGACTACGATAAAAAACTAAAAGGAAATACAAACTACATGAAATGTAGTTGAAAAAAATATGTAAATTAACTTCCATTCACTAGGTGTATGTAGAACTACGGAGTTACACTTTGACTGTATGCTAAAATAATAAAACTATGCAATTTTTCTAAATCCGACTAGATGAAGTAGGATTCAAAATTAGGAGTTACCTGTTAAAAGTCGAACATATTTACCAATGAATCATTAATCTTATATTAACACCGAGATCAACGAAGCCGATGATGTCAAAACAATACCTTCAAAATTGTATTTATACTGGAGAGCCTATCTAGAGATAAAAAATATTTCACAGGTTATTTCTTCGCCTACAACAATTCAAGATGGCATGTCTCAGCTTCAACGTATATTGACACAAAAGAAACACAACACAACACAACACAATCATCTTAGAGTGCAAAAATAAAAAAAAAAGTAAAAAAAAAACACATCATCAATAACATACTTGTAACAAAGATTTGTCTGTTTCGAATGATTACAAACAATTCCTTGTGTAGGAGTAGTAGTAGTAGTAGTAGTAGTAGTAGTAGTTGACAATGGACTTAAATGATTCACACTGACTAGATTGACAGATTTATAACTATGAATGATTGGATTAGTAGCAGTAGCAGTAGTAAAAGTAGTCACAGTACCAGTAGTAGAAGTAGAAGCAATAGAAGTAGTAGTAGTTAGAGGTGAATTACTAGAAAAATTGATTGAATGATGATTAATATTACTAGTGTTATTATTACTGTTATTACTGTTATTACTATTAGCATTTATATTCATGGAATGTGATAGTTTCGTTGAGATTTTTGTTAATTTTATGCTAGATTTTTTAACATTTTTCACAGCTTTCATTGAACAAATTTTAGTTAAATATGTATAAACTGATGAATTCGGTGTTGTGGACATTTGTACAATATTCTCTGCATACAATGCAATACTTGGTAATAATGATTCTGGTATATGATGATTATTTGATCGACAATTCAGCAGTAATAAACTACGCAATGCTTCACCGACATTGCCACCGCCAGAATGTGAAAATGCTGCAGCAATTAATGCATCACAGAAACGGCCTAAATTCACTTGTCGACCAACTGGCATACCGATATTTTGTAATGCACAATTTAACATTGAACCAATTTTATTTTTACCAAGTGCATTCGATGTAAACCAGGTTGGATTGTTCATTGGTGCATGGATGATGGAACTACATCGTTCCGGTTGTAAATAGAATGGTGATTCAATTGAATTGGATGAACATGGACGATGTGAACAGAAAGCTTCGAATAAACGTACTGGACAACGATCAGGTTTGTTAAGACATTCTGGAAGAAGATTATCTGGTTGACGTGGTTTCACTGGAGATGCAAATTCTTTAATACTCTTTGATACTTTTCGCAATGTTCCAACTGAAACAGCTCCATGTGGAAGACTACACACAATGTACGAATACAGATATAATAATAGTAATAATTTTTCAGATATTAAGTTATTAATTTATTACAGATGTAAAATAAAACAAATTTAACTCTTACAAAAATATTCCAGTCAGTTATCATTATAATGTGATCTAAGCTGAGAAAATAGTTAACGTCATACGGAATTCTTATGATGGATTCAACTGCAAAATCGTACACGAAGGACAGCTAACAGACTCCTTTGAGGTGAAGACCGGTGTCAGGCAAGGTTGCTTACTCTCACCCTTTCTCTTTCTCCTGGTCATCGACTGGATTATGAAGACGTCGACATCTGGAGGGAAGCACGGTATCAACTGGACAGTTAGGACGCAGCTGGACGATCTGGACTTCGCAGATGACGTGGCTCTTCTATCGCACACGCAACAACAAATGCAAGAGAAGACGACCAGTGTAGCAGCAACCTCTGCAGCAGTAGGTCTCAACATACATAAAGGAAAAAGTAAAATTCTCCGATGTCTACGCAAAATACTTCGTATTCGTTGGCCAGACACCATCAGCAACAACGAATTGTGGGAGAAAACAAACCAGATTCCAGTGGAGGAGGAAATCAGGAAGGAGCGGTGGAAGTGGTGGATAGGACACACACTACGAAAAGCACCTAACTGCGTCACGAGACAAGCCCTTACATGGAACCCTCAAGGCAAAAGGAAAAGGGGAAGGCCAAGGAACACATTACGCCGAGAAGTAGAGAAAGATATGAGAGGAATGAACAAACATTGGACAGAACTGGAGAAGGAAGCTCAGGACAGAGTTGGTTGGAGAAAACTGGTGGGCGGCCTATGCTCCATTGGGGGTAACAGGCGTAAGTAAGTAAGTAATCTAAGTTGTCAAACACCATAATCCAAAAACTTAAATGAAATTCACAAAATGAACAGTAAGTAAGCATGTCAATTGTGATGCTGATGATGTTGTTGAGAAGAACAATGAAAGCGCTGCCACCACCACAATCATCCATCTGAGCTACAAACATGTCAATCGCAATCTGGACAAGGAAGCTCAATGGAATAATAAGTTTGAAGCAAAAACTATTAGCCTCGAACTCTCAAGGTGAGTATTATTATTATTATTATTAACATTGGGATCTATGAACATTCAAGAGACGAGTTTTGGAATAGAGTGAAACATGTGTTTTGCACTTCATTACTAGCCAAATAATCTTAATGCTTTAAGACAATGAAAAGTAGACGCAATCCATTCAAAATGAGCAAATAACAACAGAAACTATTCATCAATTGAATTCTTGAGTATTCACCATGAAAAATTACAAACCTTTACTGATAGATATTATATTAATGTAAAAGTAAGGGTACAACACAACATGCGCCAACCAAATCACACTTAATGGAGAAGATCCCTTGGAGGACGTAAAGACCTTTACATACCTGGGCAGCATCATTGACGAGCAAGGTGGATCTGATGCAAATGTGAAGGCGTGGATCGGCAAAGCAACGGCTGCATCTTTACAAATCAACAACATCGGGAACTCTAAAAAACTATCAACTAACACCAAAATCAGAATTTTCAATATAAATGCAAAGATAGTTCTACTGTATGGGGCGGAAACTTGGAGAAATAGCAAAGCTATAATCCAGAAGATAAGAGTGTTTATTAATAGTTGTCTAAGCAAGCTACTTCGGATCCGTTGATCAGACACCATCATCAACAACCTACTTTTGGAAAGAACAAACCACGTTCCACCGGAGGAAATCAGGAAGAAGTGGAAGTGGATATTACACAGATTGAGGAAAGCAACCAACTGCGTCACAAGACAGGACCTCACTTGGAACCCTCAACGACAAAGGAAAAGAGGACGGCCAAGGAACACAATAAGCCGAGAAATGGAGGCAGCCAAAAGAAGAATGAATGAATGAATATGTTCAATGAACATGGTACACAGCCATTCAGTCAGCTACAACAACAATGCGAATGCAGAAGGCTTAATTAGCTTTTGTCAACTTGCGTCACTTATGGCGTAGGCGAGATATCCGTCTGCTAACCACAGGACGAATCGACTACGCAGCAATTCGCTCAGTCCCAGTTTACGGGTGTGAAACATAGCCAGTAAGAGTAGAGGATATTCCTAGGTTACTGGTGTTCGATCATAGGTGTCTTCGAAGCATTGCTCGAATATCCTGCCACTATCGCTGTTGTTAGGAAACTGGTATTAGGTAAGGATGGCATATAAACAGATAAAGAAGTGAAACTTCATCAGTAGAGATGGTTAGGATATGTGTTACGAATGCTTAACCACCGACTGCCTTGAAGAGCGATTCTTTGCGGCCAGTCCAATACATGGCACAAAGCAATGAAATCACTGACAAGTGGGCTGAGAAATGTTAGTATATGCAGACAACCTAGTTGGGGTCCACAATATAATAGTTAAAGACCCTGAATGACATGGCTAAAAATCGTTTGCAATGGCCCAGGTGCATTCATTCTTTGTGTTCTCAAATACTAACCTTCAGCATTCCTCACCACCTTTATCGTTTTAAGTTTATTTCGCTAAATTCTACTTCTTGAATAATAATATCTTCGAACCCTAAAATTTAAGATTACTGCTAATACTTCTACCACATCTACTGCTATAGGATTTGAATTGACAATTGCATCTCTGTGTCAATGTGTTATGACAACTTGAACCGATGTATGTACGTACGAAGTTCTGCGTTTTAACCGACTGACTAACTGATGTACGTACATCACTTTTAAGCTGCCATACTATATTAGCACAGAGAGATCGACCTGTCAATTCAAATCCCATAGTAGTAGAGGTAATAAGATAACTTCTCTATATGTTCCAATTTATTGAACAAATAGTTATATACACTTACCTACTAAACTGTAAATGACGTTCACCAGTTGTTGAATTCACGCCTATAACAATATTACCATAAGCAAGTTTAGCATGATCTGTACGACATCCAATACCGAAATGACGTGAAATATAAAACCACATAGATAACAATAAAGAGTGTGCATTGGATGAACCTAATTCCCCACTAGTCCATAATCGTTCAATTAAAGCTTTCTCAAATATTGGACGTAATAATAACCGCCAACTTGATTGAACTGAATTCATGGAACGAGATGATGAAGTTGTCAATAACGACGGTATAATATGACTAGTACCAAGTGGATCTGGTTTTTCAGCCACATTTTCATTTTCATGTAAATATTGATTCGCTTCAATTTTCTCATCCGTAGTATCACATTTAAACAAAGTTACTTGATTTGCAGTGGCACTATCACCACCTGTGGTTGTAGTAGTGATAGGAATATTAGCAAATATTGGATGTGTCACAAAATGGTATGATGATGATGATGATGATGACGGTATTGAACGGAAAGTTGTAATAGCTGGAACATTATTTCGATGTTGCATTGTTGCTGCTGATGATGATGACATTATATTGGAGACTAAAACTCCGCCCTCATCATCATCATCATCACAGCACATTCCATGCATATCATCAACATCATTATCACATGCGGAATTTAAACGATTCGCTTCATTGATCGCCTCGATTGCAGCGGATAAATCATCGAACAGATTATCGTCATTTTCATCATCAACATGGTGGTTAACATTGTGCTCATCGAGTAAAACACCATTATTATCATTATTATTATTATGATTATTATCATTTTGTGAATTTGTTACATGTTGTAAGTTGTGTGTAATAATGTTACCTAATACATTAGTAGTAGTAAAATATGTTGGCCCGGTGAACTCATTGCTATGGCTGACATGTACAGTCACAGTATTGTTAGAATTAAATTGATGATGAGGATGAGAAATGCTAACCAACTGATCATCTAATTCTGAAGTCAATAAATTATCTGATAAACTAATATTCATTTTGATGCATAAAACTAAAAAGGAAAAAATATTAACAAACAGTAGAAATGATATGAAATAGAGATTGAATATTATACACATTAATTCAAGAATAATTAATCAATTCAATATATGCATACTTTTCAACTACATCAGACAAGTCAAGGATCGAACTGTGAAACTTCGAGGTCGCAAGGTGAACGCTTAGCCAATAGAACTTCTGGATCACTTTGTGCTGCCTCGCAACGATCATCTAGTGAGATCGATGACAACTCGTATAATTCCAGATATATCTGAACTTAACCAGTTACTTACTACACACCAAAACTTCAGGGACATTTTGACATAAGTCAGTAGTGAACCTGATTATGTTATGCTTCGTAGTTTTCAATGGTGAGATCAGTCAGTCTAATGACAAATACAACCAATAAATTAAAAACCAATCTACAATAAAAAACACCCTTAACTAGAGATAGAATACAACAACTACTTTGAAACATTATTATTCGTTTAACAATAGAGTAATTCAGACAGTTCACATGCGTTCTATCAGTAAAAATAAATTAAAAAAAAAGAAACTCATTTCACAAAACAACTTAACTTGATGAGGAGGGCAGTGGGAATTTCATTAATTTACAACATACCACATTTGGATGTATTTATAGAAATTGGATACCTAATATAGACAGGTGTTCCATTTATGAAATTCAAAATTTTATTTATTCAAATTTAATCAATATAAATTTTGTATGGATATTCCAATTGATCGAATTCACTGTAGTTAGTAGCGTGAGATATTTGAATACAAATATTTTAATGATCAATATGGGGAGGTAGATTGATAAATACCAAGCTACAGATAAAATATATGAGCACTTGATTTCTGTCTACATTATGTGATTAAACCTTATTACTTAACTTATACCTAACTCCTCTCTGTTTGCAACAGTTGCATGTTGACTTTTCTTCACATCTTTTTTTACCTATGCAAAAATGAAAACAAATCTCACTGTTATACCATTCATTACTCTGTGAATTATCAAATGAAACCTAACAGTGTGTTTTCAGTTCCAGATCAATTCAAATGATTGATTATTACACTCACATACACACCCTTTAACAGTTTTACAAACGATTAAAATAATGACATGAACTTTAAAAACTGCAAATGCTCTTATGAGAATCTTTACACTAAAAACTACATAACTGTTCACGAATGAAATTATGAGAATGTTATAAGATTTTAACACAGTTGTTGTTGTTGTTGTAATTAACTCCGCCAGTAGAACCTTCGGGGCTACTGCCGGTCCCAAGCCCGGGTAAAGGAGGAGGGTTGGCGACCCCATTCCGTCAAAAACTAACTTGCCAAAAAAACGCTAACCAGAAAAAATTAATTCAAACCATTTTAACTCTGCCCTGGGAGTTGGAGGAAGAATTATGACGTCGCGTGATGAAAGCCGAGAGTTCCCTCGGAAGTCACGGGGCTGATGCCTCTTCTGACAACCAGAGCAACCATTTTTTTTTAGGCACATGGAACGTTCGTACATTGTGGGAGACTGGAAGACTATATCAAGTTGCGGCAGAAATGAAACGATACAACATCGAGGTGCTTGGAATCAGTGAAACACATTGGACACAAGTAATATGTCCGCGTATACTAAGTGATTCTGTAATTCATTATGATATCAAACTGATATACACCATGTAATTGTGCGTATTCAACAATTACTAAAACAATGCAATATGCAAACTGATATAACAGTAAATATATCAGTTCGGTTGACTATCTCTAACTAAAAAAATATAAATCATGACAGATTTATTAAACTAGTTTTAACATGTCAAGATGAAAAATGTATCAGAAACATATAAGACAATTGAATAGACTATCATATCGACCATTTTCATGTACATATTACCATAACTACTAATACTGGTTGTACATAAATTATTGAGTATAGCATAGATTACTTTTCCAATATAAGTTCAACTATTTGGCTGTGTTGAGCTGATGATAGTACTTGCGATTTCAAGTATTATTTTATTATAAATTATTGTAAAGGACGTAAAATTAATTTCCGGGATTATTTGGTCATTTGCAATGCAGAGCTCAATATATATGTGTGCACCAGTTTAAGTTGCCATATAACTACTACTACTACTACTACTACTACTGTAAACACAAATCCCAGAGTAATAGATGTAATAACATCATTCAGTCAGTCAGTCAGATGCAACGTAGAACTTTGTACATAAGTACATCAGTTCATGTTGCCATACCACATTAGCACAGAGAAGTAATCGTCAATTCAAATCCAATAGTAGAAGAGGTAGTAAGGGAATAAGAAGTAATCGGAGAGGTTAGGGTTAGAAGATACTATTCAAGAAGTATGATTCAGTGAGAAAAGTTTAGAGAGTCGAAACTAGATGTGTTGAAGAATCCAGAAGATTAGGATTTGAGAGAACACAGAGAATAAATGCACCGGCGCCACTGCGAACGATTTTGAGCCATGTCATTCAAGGTCTCTAACCATCGATTATTATCATCTCGCGGACCCCAACCAGGTAGTCGACAATTACCAACATGGTTCAGTCCACTAGTCAATGACTTCATGGATTTCTGCCATGTTTTGGTCTGGCCGACCCTAACTATCTTCCAACCTACTCCTACACTACAAAACAAATTTCCTCGAGGCAGTCGGTGGTTTGGCATACGAAACACACGTCCCAACCACCTCAACTGATGAAGTTTCACCACTTCATCTATTGATCTGCCATCCTTACCTAGTACTCGTTTCCTAACGATAGCATTGCTCACTCGGTTGTCCCACGGTATACGAGCAATGCTTCGAAGACACCTATGATCGAAAACCAGTAACCTACGAATATCTTCTACTCTCAATGGCCATGTTTCACAGCCATATAGGAGAACGGAGCGAACTGCTGCACAGTACACTCGTCCTTTGATTAGAGAACGGATATCACGCCTACGCCATAAGTGACGCAGGTAGGCAAAAGCGAATCGAACCTTCTGTATCCGAGCTGCAGCTCGTCCTCGTTTCAGATTTCCTAACGCTTTCTCAACGTCATTAAGACGAGGGGGACTTACGTCGATTCGCCATTCAGGATGACTGGAGATCGTGGGTAACTGAAGAGTGGCTCGTGGCCAGTTGAACTGATCCCTAAAATGTTCTGCCCATCGATCCAGTCTCCTGGATTGAGAATGGATAATAAGACCATCCTTTTCCGAGATAGTCTCACTCACATTCGGGTTCTTAATACCAGTTTCTTTAATAAGGTGGAAAAGTTGTCTAGTGTTGCCGATCGCCGCTGCCTTTTCCATCGCTTTTGCTTTCGCCACCCACCACTGTTCGCGGTCGTTACGCAGACTTTTTATAAGTCTGCGCCTAAGCTGACTACGCTCTTCATCATGCTCAGAGTCAGGTGGGATGCGTTTTCGAGCATCTATCAGTTCGGTGGATGCGACTGAAATCCACGGCTTCATCCTAGCCTCATGGTTTACCTTCCTAGCAGATATCACAGCTGTTTCCAACCTGCTTCTGGATGGGAATCGCTTGCATGGTTGCTTAACTCTCTTTCTAGTTGCTCCTGAAATATTTTCTTGGTTTGATTATCATTAAATAAAACCATAAGAGGCTTCCTTACGGTGTCTTTCCTACGTCCAGTAAGCCTTAAACAGATACGAGCTCGCATCATTAGTAGTTAAATAAAAAAAAATTCGGTCAAAAATATACAACTCAAAGCAATAAAACTTGTGTTTACTTCTCAATGCTTATTATAAAGCATGTAAAAGTGTATTTCATTAGAAAGTGTTAATTCATCATCATTTATAATTCGGAGAGTTAAAAATAAATGAAATACCATAAACTCACCATAGTGACATAACTTCTACATGAATTGATAAAACCGGTCACCATTAAAGTAATTCACAATGCAATACAACAAGATAAAATTGAAATTATACTTAATTTGACAGTCAACGACTTCATGAACTGATGTTAAATTTTTTACTTTGTTACACTTAACCATTTTTCTATGCGAACATGTCCAATTAAATGACAGATGACCATATATGTAACACACAGAACTATCTAGACTGATATCAGCAGCGTTATCAAATATCCTAATCACCTCTTTGAATGTTTCTTACAAAGTTGTCAACTCTACTTCAAAGACCTATGACCAAATACTGGCAATCTACCTATGCCTTTTACCTTAATTATATACATTTTACAGTAGTACAACAATACAGCGTAGATTACTGTGCAGATTAGCTAACATAACCAAAATTGAGTCATGTAAATATTAACGATTAGATGTATTTTATTCAATGAGTGGACTAGGTAGTTAAACTAATCATAACTGACTTAACAATAGAATGGACACTTGTTGAATCTTATACTTCAAATAATCAATACTGAACTGTCCTATTTCCTTTTTGAAATAAGAGAAGATTGTGGAAAACATGTTGAAAAGCCTACCAAACACGAGTAGACTCATTAGCGAACATCCACCATAGTAAACTAGTGAATAAATCAAACTCCATAATCTACTATACTCAATTGTGAAGAGTGACGTATGAAAATTTATTATTATGTTTAAAATAGAATACAAAAATGCAATAACAAGTTGAAAATCCAGCTCCTAAACATATCATGTTATCGCTGTAAACGAGGCTGAAGCCCAGACATAAAAACAGCTAAATAGAAACCCTTACATCCAAACTACCAATAGATAACGTTTAAGCGTAATAAGTATTTTAAAGCTATCTACGGATTATGACTAGCAGACAGCTTTAAAAAGTACCAAGACTATACAGTGGAATATAACTTACTAAATATTCGGAGTCGCAAGATCATTAAATATACTTAAAAAAAGTCAGAAGTGAAATAGTATTCATAATATTGGCAAGACTATATATTGTACAATAAATCTATAGAGAACGAACATGGCCGGTAAGAGTAAATGATATTAGTAGATTGCCTGTCTTCGATCATAGGTGTCTCCGAAGCATTGCTCGTATATCCTGGAACAACCGAGTAAGCAATGCTGTCGTTAGGAGACGGGTGCTAGGTAAGGATGGCAGATCAATTGATGAAGTAATGAAACTTCATCAGTTGAGATGGTTGGGACATGTGTTACGTATGCCTAACCACGAGCTATGTTTTGTGGTGTAGGAGTGGGATGGAAGAAAGTTAGTGGCGGCCAAACCATGGTACAAAACCATAAAATCACTGACAGGTGGACTGTCATGTTGGTAGATGTAGGCTACCTAGTTGGGGTCCGCGAGACGGAAATCATCGATGGTTAGAGACCTTGAACGACATGGCTCACAATCGTTTGCAATGGAGCAGGTGCAGCTTTTCTTTTTGTTCTCTCAAATTCTAACTTTCTGAATTCCTCATCACCTCTATCTTTGTCTTTCTAACTTCATCTCACTGAATTATACCCTAATCTTCTCTATTTCTGCTAATACTTCTACTATTGCTACCACTAGGGGATTTGAACTGACAGTTGCAAGCTGAACTGATGTACATACGTACGAAGTTCTGTGTTGTATCTGTCTGTCTATCGAGAACGGCGTTCAAAACCATACTTGGTTTGAAGCAAAAGGTGAAATGACGATCCTCCAGTACTCTACTTAAAAGCTGCTACAAAATTTTATTATTGGCAAACATGAATAAAGGCAATGGTGACAGGTAACTGTAGGAAACCATTTAAGGAAACTGGGATTAGAAATACTACTGATAGTGAGACTCGTAAAAAGAGATTTGATTCACTGTCGATTTAGGAGATTAGACAGACGGACAGAACACTTAAGGGAACAGTCCAACTTTCCTTTAGCATCGTCTCATCTAACTACCATCTTCAGTCAAACTGAATGAAAAAATGATGTAAATTATTTACCAAAAGATTCATTCAGTCAGTCAGCTACAATGTAGAATACGAAGATGACATAGTTCCATCTGGTGAAGACAAAATGTAGAGTCTTCTGATCACCCTAAGCAACAATGTTCGGGATACGATTCTTCCCCTCAAAATGCTAAATTTTGCCCCAAGATTGGCTTGCATCAGCACTTGAACTAGCGACAGAGAGTGGAGATGAGCTCTTTACTTATCTTGATAGCCTCATAAGCGCTGATGGCCTGGTGTCCGACGAGTTCACCGCACGGATATAGAAGGCTCGATTGGTTTTCGCAAACTGTTCTGGCTTTATGGAGTAGGCGAGATATCTGTTTGCTAACCACAGGACGAGTCTACTGCACAGCATTTCGCTCCGTCCTACTTCATGGCTGTGTAACATGGCCGATAAGAGTACAAGGTATTCGTAGGTTATGAATATTCAATCACCGGTGTCTTCGAAGCACTGCTCGAATATCTTGGGAACACTGAGGAAGCAATACCGTAGTTAGGAAACGAGTACTATGTAAGGATAGCATATCTTCAAATGAAGTACTGAATCATCATCAATTAAGGTGGTTAGGACATGTGATACGAATGCCCAACCACCAACTGCCTAGAAGAGCTATGTTTTGTGGTGTAGGAGAGGGTTGGAAGAAAGCTAGGAGTGACCAGTCCAAAGCATGACACAAATCTATGAAGTCGCTGGCAAGTGGGCTGAGACATGTTAGTAGATGTAGACTACTTGGTTGGAATCCACGAGACAATAGTAGCCTATGGCTACAAACTTTGAATGATATGGCTAAAAACCGTTTGCAATGGCACAGGTCATCCATCCACTCTTTGTTCTCCCAAATTGTAATCTGCTGAATTTATCATCTTTATCTTCCTCCTTTCAAGTTTATCTCACTGGATTATACTTCTTGAATAATATCCTTGTATCCTAAGCTTCTCCATTACAACTAATAATGCTACTACTTCTGCTACTATAGGATTTGAATTGACAATTGCATCTCTGTGCTAATGTGGTATAGTAACTTAAACGAATGTACGTATGTCCATAGTTCTACGTTGTAGCTAACTGACAAAAACCTAAAGCCACTTAATAATTCATCGTACTGTATTATAAAATGCGTATACTACAACCATCTACATATCTCAATAAATAATGTTGCATATGATGATCCAGTAGTATAATACGAATATGAACCAGTATATTAAGTTGGGAATTGGATCCTTTGAGCCACCCAAAAACATTGGAAAGTCCCATTTCGCAAGCGTTGTTCAACAATGGTCAACGTTTAATGTGAGGATATAATCAGTTAGAAAATACTACCCTTGAATATAATATACTGTTTTTGAAAGGCTTAGTAGAACAGTTAGCATGGTATCCTAAGTTATGTTAGGGGAATGTGTAGGGTTTATATTTGTCAAATGTATTAGTCTTACTCTGAAACAACTGAGCTATAACATAAGTGCATTGATTCCTTGTTACAAAATACTAATCTACCAGCTAGTATATTAAAATGTATACTATGGAGAGGAATTTCTCAGGATGAACCATGGATCATTTGAGTGCCCTAACAACTGGATAATATAGTCACTTGTCTCTGCTAGAAATCATTCTGAAGCAGTGTTTTTTGGACGTCACACATGTCAGGATAGTGGATAGCAGCTTTTCTAGACTGTAGTATCTTCTATGCATATGACTAGTCGTAAATCAAACAAGTGGAGTGTATAAGTGACAATGTGACTACCGTTACCCATTCTCGGGATTCAGTGGTAATTTTTGTGACCAGTTCTACTGTTAGACTCTCCAAACTAAAATGGATGAAACAAATTTCTAACATGCGATATACTGCTTCGAAGTTGGTTGTCTTTAATCACTAGCTACCGCAAATGACAATCGACAAACGAATGTCATTATCAAACAACCGTCGAGCCATAACACAACTTCACTGACGATGATCTTTTCAACTATCTCCTGAGGCAATGATTTGCACATAGGTGCTGTAGAAAACTGTGTAGCAGTATTAGGTCAGTCTATAATGTAAACGTGGTGGTACAAGTTTGGTGACTATCGAATGTAAGATAATGATGTTTGGATGGCTTAATTTGACCCATACTTATTTATAAACATACCAAAAATTGGGACATCTTATGGAAGGGAATCTAAT
>CALYCR020000222.1:0-14833 GCA_944470395.2 Schistosoma turkestanicum | reverse complement strand
TTTCGATCATCTAACATAAATGCATCGAATGCTCTAGACATAAACTTAGTTTCGTTTGTTTAAAATCATGAATCGATCAATGTTAGACCACTATTGGAAACCTGGAAGCACTGGACAGCCTATGCGCTTCAGAAGTCGTAGATGCACACCACTACTGATGAGTCTCATACATCAGGACAAAATGGCCGTCTATCAGTGATCCCAAGTTTCCCATGGTGTGGTCTAACACTGATCGATTCATGTTTTCAAAAAGTAACTCGACAATCTCCACAACCCTATAATGCAAAAATATCTAGCTCAGTAGTGTCTATCTCAGTGAGGAATCTCCGAGTTCTAGTGAGAAATCGTGACCAGTGGAGTCCAAACCTGTTCGGATGTGAAGCAGTGCTCACCTAATGCAGTGGATTTGGTTGCACAAAACCGTAAATTGATTAAAGTTAGACATTAACACCATTCGCACGCAAGACTAAAGGTCCTGGGTTCGTATCCTAAGAGGTGCTAGAGTCGTGGATGCGCACTGCCACTGATAAGTCCCATACATCAGGACAAAAAGGTTGTCTTTCAGTGATTCCAAGTTTCTAACGGTGTGGTCTAACATTGATCGATTCATGATTTCAATCAAGTAACTGAACAATCTTCACAACCCCGTAATACTGTTAGGATATTCATCCAATATCCTAAGAGAATTATTAGTCAATTCATATTGGTTAATTCCTACTGGTCAATTTTATGGTCGTCGATGTCACGTGCTCCAATGTTGTTCCCTAATGGTCGTCTTAACTGTCAATGTCACAGAATTCGATGCTGTTTCCTATTCGACCAAAATGTATAAATACGCATTATCTGTAACGTTTTATGACCAGGACCAGGACTCGGTCCCGGATCCTAATTCTCTTCTGGATTCATACCTCATACTTTCTGAATGCTTGTAGAACACATGTTCTACTTCATATCACGTCTTCTTATTTTTGTACTAAATATGGGAGTTGGAATAATCGGATTTGAGTAGCATGTGTCGTGTCACCGGATCCTTGATCCTCTCGCTCTCGCGTTTTCCGACTAAGGTGTAAACTCGTAATAATATAGTTCAAGCATATCAAAATGACGTGTTTACACATGCAGGTGTAACAAATACAAACTCAATTACCAAATCATGGTATTTATTTTAAAGAAATTAGATTTTATTATCATTGACAAACTTACATGCTTCTTAAGATCATAATATTGCATTTCAGTTTTAGGATAACCATCAATTATGTAACCATCAGCTTCAGGAAATTCATTCATTGTTGATAAAAGTGTTGCTAAAACTATATCCTATTGAAAAAAAAAAGAAAAAGAATGCAATTTGTGTTTTTTTATTATTTTAGAGTGAATATGTTATACACTGGTGAGCGAATAACCGACTAAAGTGAATCGTATGGAGCGATATGGATAAGCAGCGAATAAAACGAATGAAGTGACGTGAACTAGAGAAGGCTGTTGAGCCAACGCCTTGGATTCCAATGCGAACGAATGGGCGAAGGAATGGATAGATGAAGCGCGTTGGAGAAGGCTAATGAGCCAACTCCTAGAGATAAAGCATGACCAAGAATATATAGTCACAAAAAAAATAAGACAGACATGTAATCAACGAGAGATAGGTATACACACACACATGTGAATAAAAGCGACGAATGATTGACAAGGTCAAATGACAAGTGAGACACGTCATGTGAGTTCATAGGGTTATTAAGAGATTAACATTAAAGCGAAAAGGATGAGTCTGCGCGTAGGCTTAAACAATGCTCAGTCGTACACAAGCTCATACAAACTAGATAATAAAAAATACCAATGGCTATACAAATTGGCTTGGTTACATAAGTTTTATCGAAAGGCGTAATCAAATTAAATATGAGCGAACTCAAGTTTATGTAGAGGCATGACAAATAAAATAAATTTCTATATATATTCTTACATTCGACAATAATTCACCATTATTCATTAATTTTAATGCTTCATTCCAATAAGATTTTTGTAGATTCTTTTGATTGTTTGCTTCAGTTCTCAATAAATCCGATAAATTAACATAAATCAATTTAGGATAATGTGTAATGAATTGTTTAGAAAATTTGCCTCGATCAATACCTGGTCCAGCTATAATACAAATAATTATTGCGTCTAGTTTAATGCTTAGCGTAGGTAGAATAATTTCTGATATTGTATTATTATGTTGAGGGCTATGATCTTTTTCATTTTCTAAAATTACAACAACAAAAAAAAGAAATATATAAAATTGAACAATTGAACAATTGAATTTTTTGTTTTAATTAAATGGAACAAAACTAATATTTTCACATGATAATGAAAACTTAGTAATGTTTAATGCTGAGATGAATTAAACATGCGTAAATTTGAGTAGGAACACTAATAAAAGACATATTTTTTATATGAATTAGTTAAACAGACTCAGCTTTCACACATAATAATTTGCAACTCATATTCTAACACGAATTGAATAAAACCAGATTTGAAATCTATGATTTAAAAACATTTGAAGTCCCTAGACAATTTAGGTTAAAGATTTGAAACTGTATTGAGGTGAACCTTTGATTGATGAATAGTATTGCGATTCAGTGAATTGAAAAGACCGTAGCTGCTGACTTGAAGTGGTGGTCGGGCTTGCCTATCCTGATTGCTCTCCCGAACTAAATTGGCTGGAACATGCCAAGCAGGTTGACTGGAGAACGGTATGACTAAAAGCGACTACTCAGGATCTAAAGGCGAGGTTGTACTACTGACTGTAGAGGGGTGTGATAGCAGTAAGGTGTTTCCCTCAGACAATCAGCATCTGCAGCGATGCTGCCACCTCACAAAGAAGGAAGGGGTTAAAAAAGGTCGACTCTAAAAATTTCACACGTCACCTTGCCTCAAGGATTTCCGTCTCCGGCGGTAAGGCCATTAGAAGAGCGAAGCTAACACGTACTTGTCTCTTTAAAAAGGCCATGAGTGATTGGCCTTAAGCAGTTGTCCCTTGGGTTATGCGGTCACACTTCCAGGTCGATACGATCAACAATCAATCAATTTCCTTTTCAGGTTCCTCACTAAACACCTTTCTGTGTTATGGAAAGCCGGAAAGTAGCATCTACCCTCACACCTGTAGGAGCACATGAGACCGTACTAGTCACAATCAAATCCTTCTTATACCTCTTAATAACCCTCTTACTTCCATGACATAACGTAGGAATGAAAATATTATCATTGTTTCATCCACGATTAGTTTGAAAATATTTGCTTTCTTCGTTTGGAAATCTTCTTTCAACAGTGTGTTCTTTTTCGGAATATTGGTTAAAGTAAACCAGTCATTTTTAACATAAATCATGTTATATTCCACTTTAAAGCCTTTGATTATTATCTTGTCTACACTAGAAGTGACGCAAGTTGACAAAAACCAATCAAGCCTTTTGTATTTGAGCTGAGATTTCGTCAGACACTAGGTCAAGTATCAGAGTAAGTAGATTTACACTTCACAACCACTGTGAAACTGAGTAGTCCTTATTTACAATCTTTGATATTTAGACAGGTAATGCCTAACGCTGTCGAAAGCTAAGCATCATATGTTAGTTATTTTATGACTAATTGTAGTTATGTCATAACTAACCAATCAGATTGGTTAAGCGCTCACCACGTCATCTAGTCTGACCAATGTATAAACTTTCTTTGTTGTGAATGGTCCATCGATTGAAGGATGTTATCATTTTATTTATATTGCTGTGACTCATGTTTTTTATTCATTTTCTAAAGACACGCTATACTGTCCGGTACGTTTGCTCATCCTGCTTGCTAATTGTAATTTCCTCATTTATTGTACTAATTTAATCGTTTCTTTTTGTTTAGAAACAGATAAAGTTTAAAACCGAATTGTCTTCTGTTAACTATAGTTTCACTTGGGACTCTGTCATCGGCGGTATTTGCGTTTACGTTTTAGAATTACATCTGTCGGACAAATTCAATCCTACATCATATTTACGATCTGATTGATATTCCAGTACTTAAACCCTAAAATACAACTTCAAGGAATTCATATAAAAGTTAGTCAAAGTTAAGTATACGATTATCATTTGTTTTGAAGTTTACCGTATGGAAAAATCGTTTTCATCACTGGAAATAGTCTTGAACTATAAACCATCTATTCTATGCTCTGATACTGTTAAAATCTGGTCATCTATCTGAAATCGTCGATTCAAAAGAACCATATTGCTTTCAAATCTTTTGATCTTATCGGATATTCAGAACACAATCATATTCCCCACATGATTTAAGAATATTAAAAATTCCCATTGTGAAAATTAGAACAACAGCTCACTGACCGAGATCGGCTACCCCAGCGCATTCATAAGGAAGCATATGGTTGATGTAAAAAAAGGAGTCAGTAGTTTCGACAGTCCGAAATAAGCCATTATTTATTAAATTACAATTCAACGGAGATGTGGCCTGCGATACTCTGCAGGACAGATTAATGAGAGCAATTAATAGAACATTCAATGCAGCCAAACTTATGTTGACCTTCTCAAGTCGACCAGCGATGTCTACCCAAACGAAGGATAAGTTACCTAAGTTGGCCTCCTCTATGTGCATTTACAAATTCAGTTGCTCCTGTGGAGATAGCTATATCGGGGCGTACTACCAGTCAACTTAACCAACGAATGAATGAGTGAACATCTTCCAGCATGGTTTAAGAAGGGTCAGTCGGAAAAATAATACGCAGTACAATCATATTCAGTCTCTTTGGTTTATGAGTGAACTAATCAACTTCAACATCATTCTTAAATAATGAAAAAAAACTTCCAATAGAAACTTGTTTCTTTAAAAAGCATATCAATGTAGGAAAATTCTATTTAAGTATATCAAAATACCTATTTATTATTGACAAGCAATTCTCAACCATCACAACGCAAACTCGCTGTTTTATAAACTAAATTTTTAACAGAAAAGCAACTTAATGATGACAGACTAATTTAATTTGATAAACATGACGCTGTCGATAAAGTAGTCTCTCAAGATTTAGTTAAACCTTCAGAAGGTAGTTTATCATCAATAGATCTTAATCTGAATGCTAATAAACATCTAAGGACACTGGGTAGCCTATTTCATCCGAACAGAAGACTCTCTAACAGTAGCATTTATGATAATAATTAAAAAGTTATCCTGTAAATTATCATCACAAAACAAATTACATATAATATTCTTACTTGTTTCTACATTTGTAGAGTATTGTTCGATAGGTTTAGATTGAATAAATAAATCCCATTGTACAATATTCAATCCATATGTTTTAATTTGTTCAATACATTGTTGTAAATAATTTAAATGATCATCTGGACGATGATACATTAGTCCAGTTAGTAGACACTAAAAATTAAATAAACAAATTTTATAATATTCAGCACAATTCTAAACTAATAAGCTCACCAGTTTGAAGGAAGAAAAAATATATCAATCTACTTAAACCGTTTTTTAGGGTGTTTGAATTATATAACTTGAAATCCACTCCACAAATCTCTAGTAAGTTAATGAGTCAACTTACATCAATAATAAAATATTTGATTTATTAAATATTTTGTGGTCATTCTGAGGTGTGAGCTACTTATAAGTAGTATATGACGTGAGTGTCAACGTAATGTCTGGCAGCAGAAGATGGGGGAAGATCAAGAAAGAGTTAGAAAACAATGGAATTTGTATGAAACGCATGAATAGTGACAATGGATTGATGTTGTTTGCAACAGGAACAGTCCAGTTCGATATGATGAACTGATATTTTGCAAATGGACGATTTACGATATGGTTTTCCGATTTTACTGAGTAACTCTGTAATTTTCGTTAAATACAATTCGGTTGCCCCACCTGTGTTATCGCTCACTACAATTCTACTTGTATTCTGTTTTGTTAACGGAAAAATAGTTTAAAATGGATTGTACAGAAATAGAAATTAAATAAGTCTTTCATTTTGTGTAGACCTTACATAAATGTTTGCATGATATACATGAAGTTATGTTTTAAATCAATTTCACAAGCTAATGATGTTTTGTAATGAGATCTTACTCATTCGTGGATAGAATTTTGGCAAAATCCAATAAACTTTAAACCTTTGTAAGGAGTAACGTTTGGAGTTTCAAAATGCAAATAACTGTGGCAATATTATAAAAGTATCAAGAAATAAGATTGTGTTCATGTTTGACAAAACATGTTCATACTTTACTGATGTTAGTCAAATCTTGAGTGATGTAATCCTCATTCAAATCTGTATTTATTGGCGTTATAACTTTATGCGTTCATAAAATTTCTAAAGATAATAAAAGTCACAAAACAAGTCTTCAAAGAATGTGAATAGACAAATTGAGGAAGCATTGGCTTTTAATACGATAGATCTGAAATCATGTTCAAAACATTTTGTGATGCGCTCTAAAATAGTGAAAATGAAAGTCGCATAAGTACTTTAGACAACGGTGAAAGATACGAGAGCTAGGCTTTGACAGTGCGTTTTTCTCCATCCGAATTCAAAATCGTTTTGTGTCACAAAATGCATTATGAGTAAATGTTTCTCTTAGATATGAGAGTGAGCAACAGGTTTTACTACTTAAACTATAAAACTTAAATAATAGTTAGCTGTTAATTGTTTTCAGACTATGAGAGAATCTTCTACATTCTAGGTTCATTTCGGGAAAAAAAGTTAAGTAATGGTAGTATTTAGTTTATTCCGTTGCATATTTTCAAAGTCTTAAATCTTATCCCAAAGTTGAGAGCTAGGGTGTGATTGATCTACCAATCAAAAATTGAAGTAAGTTATTAAATTACAAATTTAGATATGATAAACAGCAATCTAGGCATGATACTGTTGAGTAGAACATAAAAATAAAAAAAACTTAAGATCGAATCAAAATTTACTAAATATTTCTAGGAATGGTATTTTATACGATCGTCAGCAAACGTACTTCAAAAAGTTGTGGAATACCATTTTTAGTGAGGTAGTCTCTTCTCTCAACCATTATGTAACGTCCAGTCCTTGGGTGAGCCTGCCTCTATCCTGGAGGTACCTTTTATGTTAAGTGAGTGTAAGAAGAAGCGTATGAGATTATCTGTAAAAAAATAACAAAAGAAAGAGTGAGTCGGTGATTCAGACAACGAAGCAGTTCAAATAGTTGTGGATAGAATAGAAGCTTGTGGTTAGCCGGCTTTCGTATCTAGTAGCAATTGTTTACTGATATCTACATGCAGCAATCTACATACATTTACCGATTAAAAGAAAAACAATCGTAAATTATTATGAACTACTATCCTGACTCCCTAGAAATATGTCATTTTTTCTATTGAAGGACTCCAGAAAAGTCGCTTTACCAACTTAGTCCGTTACGAATCTCAGAGTTGACTAATCGTAAAGAGTAGCACGTATAGCTAGAGTCCATTCTGATATGTTGGGTTTCCAACATCCAGGGATATCCTCTAACGGGTGAAGATCTTGTGCCTTGTGACTTGAACATGAGTCCTCATAGTGATTCTCCGGCTCACTTCGGATACGTTACAGTTTATTCTTTGCCTTTCTGTAGTGAGGGGTAAGATGCCATTTCTATAGTTCATATAGAACAGAAAAAAACAGTTAAAGACTAGGTGTAAAGATCTACTAATAAACTGACAAAAATTCTTTTCAATGCTACTAGTAAAAGGTTTCTACAGGGAGCAGTTGTATTACATACAGCGTAAAATGTTGGATCAAAGGGTGCCAAAACTCTTAGATCTTTAAAACCTGAGTTACTTTTAGAGGACAGTTACCTAAGTTGCATTCATAGACCGCTGCAAGTCTCAGGTATACTACTTTGCAACTCATAATACTAGAAGAATGTCTACTGTTATTTGACTCACTCCCCAAATCGATTTAGATCCCCCGGGAGAGCCAGCTTATAGCCTTGGCTGCAAACTTATCTCAACAATTTAACAATGCAGGTGAAAATGAATAATTACATTGACAGAACACACAACTCACATACATTTGTAAAAGAAGATATCCGAAAAAACAAATAACACCAGCTTTAAATTACGATAAATTAACAATCAAAACAAGCAGTTGATAGCATAAGCGCGTTATAACATTTCATTTTTAAAGATACACACAACAAACGAATTTAGAAACTGATGCATTCAAACGAGGTTGAATGAACTCCAATTAGCATTAGTTGGTCCAAATTAAGGAACTTCTGATCTTTTAAATTCACTTATAGAAAGAGGAATCTTTCGTCATTTACATCATTTCTAGACTATTTTGAAACGAAGGAACCCAATACTCAATATATAAATTATTTTTTCCCAGTTTGGTACCAATCAAATGACTGGTTTCTTCAGACTTGCTCCTTGTTGCTTTGAAATAGATTCAAACTCATATTAAGTTCCAGATTCAGTTTGGCTAGAACAAAGGCTCGTTGGTCTGCGTTGATTCTAGCAATGCTGGATGAGTCTATAGACTGAACTTTTGTCACGCGTCGAACTAATGAATTCAGCTTGTTGAAGACTCTATGGGAATGCTGACGGACAGCTCACATGGACCTAAAATGCTGGTTAATACATGAAGAAAAGGACGGCTTGTTGAGGGAATCACTAGAGTTGATCTTGTTGAAGTGTGCTTTCCAGCATCAGCACCTCAGTATCTGACTATCAGCTGCTCCTTACCCCAATGATGAGCTTTCAGTCCCAGACACAATATTGATGAACAGAGCCACTCTCCTTTTTTGTCCTCTTTCAGTAAACGGATTAACTTGCTACTTCTGTGCCTCTCAGCACGGAGTGTTACGTCCAGTTTTTTGCTCGTTGATCTTACGAAGCACTGTTGTCGTCTATTTGTAATTCACGGTCCCAAATTTCTATACCAAGAACGAAACTCCAAAGTAGATACCAAAGTTTATTCCAAATCACAAATTCCACCAAAATATTTTATTACAAATAGACGACCAATGTCGTTCTTCTAATTTATTATCTCTTGGAGCAAAAAACTGCAACGAACAACAAAGAGAAACGGGAGTCCAATATGTCCGCAAATAATAATTCAAACAAGTTCACAAGTTAAGTAAAACAAATGTACCCAAAAACAGTGAAATTAATGATATTTATACATGAAGGTTTTGATCAGCAAAATGTCTTCGTTTCTCCCGTAACACTCCCGACCAAAAGAACCTTGGTTCTTTTCACCGACAAAAATAGATAACAACAAGCCAAATATGTGCATCACAAGCAATCAACAACAAGCATGCAATATTTCAACAATCTCGTGATCCCTAGGACTTACACCAGTACGCCTAGGGATCCGAGTAGCTACCTACCATCTACCGCTTCAAGAAGACACAGTTTACGTATATCTCTCACTAGGATCCCCTTTCTTGTCCTTAGTTCTACCTGTCTCACTAGTCTGTCCTTACTTGGTATCACTCTCTGTACTAGACCTAAGGGCCACTTGTTTTTCTCAGAGAAGTCAGAGCATATCATTACTAAGTCACCTTCTCGTATGTTCCTCTCTAACTGTGTCCACTTGTATCTACGCTGCAACAGTGAAACATATTCCTTAGACCAACGTTTCCAAAATACTTGCGCCAAGTAACTCGCTTGCTTCCATCTCTTAGAATACCTGTCATTAGATACAGTGTCGGTAAATTCTGCAACATTCTCTCTCAATAGTAATAGTTTTGCTGGTGTTATTGCATCAAGATCCCTGGAGTCGTCTGTAACGGGAACCAAAGGTCGATTGTTTATTATACGCTCCGCCTCTATCATAAAAGTTTCAAGGCATTCGTCTGTTAAAATTTGTTCCTTTACAAGAGCACCCAATACCCTACGTACAGAGCGAATCATGCGCTCCCACACTCCTCCCCAATGACTAGCGGCTGGAGGATTGAAATGCCAGTCAATTCCTTTTCTTAGTAAATCAGAGTGTATACGCTCCTGAACCCAACCTTGAAGACATTTTCTTAATTCACGTTCAGCTCCCACCAGATTTGATCCATTATCACTATATATCTCCTTTGGATAACCTCTTCTGCCGACAAATCTCATTAGTGCCATGATAAATGAGTCAGTGGTAAAACTATATGCCACCTCTAGATGCACAGCTCTCAACCTTAAACAAGTGAATACACAACCGTACCGCTTCTCAGTATTTCTACCATGTTTAACCATAAGGGGTCCAAAATAATCTACTCCAACTGATAAGAACGGATAGTCACAACCTTCTATCCTGATCGCAGGTAATGGTGCCATTAGTTGTTGAATTGGATGGGCGTTCCTCCTTTTACAATAAACACAATCCTTTATCACTCTCCTCATGGCTACACCACCCCTCAGCACCCAAAATCTTTCTCGGACCGTTGCCATTACCTGTGTAGCTCCGACATGTCCCTCCAAAACATGGTAGTACCGTAGAATCAAATCTGTAATTGTATGCTTCGATGGTAATATTATAGGATGCTTCCTCGACTCAGACCAGGAACTAATTTGAAGTCGGCCACCGACACACAATAAACCGTCTATAATTATTGGATTTAAGGTTCGTAAGGGTGAATTTGTTATTTTCACTTTGCTAATGGTATCAGACGACAATATTTCAATCTCTTTCCGAAATACTATGCTTTGGACATATCGAATTAAATCTAAACATGCTACATCTAGCTCATCAACTCTGAGCATACCCACCTGTAGAGACAGATCATTTCTGCCAGAATACATTATTAATAAATATCGCTTAAATCGGATCAACCATGCAACAGCCTTAAGTAATCTAGTCCAATCTGAATAATAATTAATAAGCAGATCAACGGTGGATTCTCCAATTATTACATGCGTGGACATTACCTTCTTTAATTCTAAGAGATGGGGTTCAGGACCTTGTACATCCGCTTCAGGCCAATACTCCTTTGACTTCTTCAAAAAATGTGGTCCCTCCTCCCATACCTTGACATCATCAATGTTGAACTTGGCTCCTCTGGATGCAAAGTCTGCTATGTTTTCCTTAGAAGGTACAAATCTCCATTGGTCCACTTTTGTAAGACTGTGGATAGTCGAGACCCGGTTGGCTATGAATGTTTTAAACTGGCTTTTCTCATTTCTAATATAATGTAAGACAATCATGGAATCCGTCCAAAACACAACTTCTGCAAACTTGATATCTAACTCAGACTGCAGCTGGGACCCCATACGCGCGGCTAACACTGCTGCTGTAAGTTCCAAGCGGGGTATAGTTTGAATCTTTAAAGGGGTTACTCTTGCTTTAGCCGTAATAAGACGAGAACATATTTCAGTGTCATCGATGTGAGAACGGATGTATGCCACTGCCCCATATCCAACTTCCGAGGCGTCACAGAAAATATGAAGTTCCAGGAGTGAGCGATCTGACTGTGGGATTAATACACAGCGTGGAAAACTAACGTTCTCAACCCTCTGAAATCCACTTAAAATCTCTAACCAGCGTTTGCCTTCCTCACTTGGAATCTCTTCGTCCCATCCTAGTCCCAATTTACTCAAACGCTGAAGTAACTGCTTCATAGGAAGTGTGAATGGTGCTAACAATCCCAAGGGGTCGTATAATGAAGCTACACTCGACAATATACCTCGCCTAGTGAGAGAGAGTTTCGGTATGCGAACTTTAAATTCAAACGCATCAACCATAGTATTCCAAAATAATCCCAATGTGCGTTCCGTAGGAAGTCTCTCAAAGTCAATCTCTTTTACGGCTTCTGCTCTCTCTTCTGGATTAATTGATTCGAGAACCTGTAAACAGTTACTTATCCACTTGGTAAGTCTGAACCCACCCTTTCTGAGTAGTAAACCAAGGGTTTTTGCAAGCTCGATTGCATCCTGCACATTATCAATTGATGTTAAATAGTCGTCGACATAGAAACTCTTATCTACAACTTCCTGGACATCTTTATTTAATTCCTTTCCGAATATATCTACCGTTTTCCGAAGAGCGAAATTAGCGCAAAAGGGAGAGGACACGGCTCCAAACGGATGAACTGTCAAACAATATTCTTTAGCCTTTCGTCCTATATCACCGTCTTCCCACCATAATAGTCGAAACGCTCCCCTGTCTCGTTTCGGAATCTTTACTTGAAGGAACATCTCCTCGATGTCAGCGGCTAATGCTACGTTGCATAATCTGAATCGTAGAAGTATACCAATTAAACTATTTACAGTATTAGGTCCTCTCAAAAGCTGATCGTTAAGAGAACAACCTTGATAGACAGCTGCACAATCAAAAACAATTCTTAATTTTCCAGGCCTTTGAGGGTTGATAACAGGATGATGAGGAATATACCAACAAATATCATCACGGTCGAATTCCTCCTCACTAGCTTCAATGATGTAGCCTTTGCTGAAATGTTTATTCATTACAAGTTGATATTTCTCCAGAAGACTATTATCCTTCATAAACCTCTTCCTTAAACACTCTAGTCTACGTTCAGCCAGTTCCAAATTATTCGGTAGCCTTGGCTTATCATACTTCCAGGGTAGACCAACTTGAAAATGGCCACCTTCCAGTCTAAAGGAGCTATTAACTATCTCTAGAGCTCTTTTATCTTCGACAGAATATTCATTACGAAACCCATCTGCGTCCTCGAATTCATGATTATATAATCTTTCTATATCTCGCAAAATATCATTAGTAGAACAATGACACCACTGAACTTGATGTAAAGACCTCGATGCTTCTTTAGGACCTAAAATCATCCAACCGAGATGAGTACGCACACCAAACGGATGCTTCCTGTCTCCCAGGCGTTGTTCAAGGACCCAATGTGCATCTGGAGCATCACACCCAATCAATATTCCTACTAGATTACTTTGCAGCCTCGGTAGAGTTATGTCCCTTAAATGTTTCCACTTTCTCAGCTGCAGTTCGGTTAAAGGCTCTGCATAATCGATCGGAAGTTTCTTGGTCGTATAGGCCTTGTTGATCCTTATAGAACCCCGCTCATCTAATGAAAATACCTCTAAATTCACTTCCAGACATTCACAAGTAGAAGTTCCATTCACAGTCGTCAACTTTATTGAAGTCTCCTTACCTTTGAGACCTAACCGATTAACCAACTCTTCGCATACAATAGAGGTATCTGAACCATTGTCTAGAAGAGCGTATGTTTCCAGACATCCTTTGGGGCCATATAGTCTAACCGGAACGATACCCAAACAAACCTTTGAGAATTTCCAATCCTTAGCAAAATTCACTACATGTTTGTTAGAAGCATCAATATGCAATAATGGATTATGCCGAATCTTGCAATTATCAACGTCACACCTTGTGTCTGAGTTACACGACTTGGCTATGTGACCCTTCCTTAAACACAAGTAACATAGACCACGCTTTCTCACTTCCTGCCTCCTCTCTGTAACATTCATTTTTGATAACTTCATACAGTCTTTCTCCTTGTGATCACCAAAACAAATTTCGCAACTTAAAGCCTTGAATGAGTTGCTTGGTTCCCTCTTAACTACATTAAAGCGTGATCTCTTGTCAACTTGGCCTTCATAATTACCTTTACGAAACCTTGAGTTACAATGTACCAGTCTACCAAAACGTGATCTCGCAATTCTGGCTCTTTCTTCTACAAACATCACTAATTCTTCAAATATCGGCTCTCTACCGGTCATCATAATCCTATCAGCGGCTTCTACCCATTTATTCTGTAATTCCAAGGGTAAACGTGACACAATTATTTCCAAATTAGCCGTGGAATTCACATCAGACATATACCCCATTTCCTTCAATGTTATACATACATTACGTAACTTAATTGCGAAGTCAGTAAGGCCATCGGCGGATCCTTCAACTGATTTGTGGCTAAGTAATTCGGTAATAAGATTACGGGCAACGAGATGTTCTTTACCAAACAAATCATACAAAATTTCCTTAGCCCTATCGTAACCCAAGTGACTGGGCAAAGAAATACAAGCTTCAATAGCCATTCTGGCCTTTCCTTTACAATAGTAAGACAAATATGACAACAACTGGCCCTTGTCAGACAGTTTACTCTCTATAATGCTTGTAAACTGACTAATAAAACGGTGGTACTGGCTTGGTTGTCCGTCAAAAAACATCATATCGATTTTAGGCAAAACTGTATTATTAACCGTAGCACGTAACGTGTCCTTTAATTCATCAATACAATCGCATTTTGAGGCGTTAATTACCTTATTACGTTCAATATCACAATCCAAATACCTTTCGACTTTAGAATTTATCTCAGCTTTGTCTACTGACAGTTGGTTATCGTTTTCTATGAGCTTACATTCTAATTCAGCCATATCAACTTCCTCTTGAAGCTCTAACATTTTAAGCTGCTTTTCTAACTCAAGTCTCTTTTCCAAATTCTTCTTCTTAATTAATGCCTTATCTAACTTAAATCTAGAAGTACTAAACTGAGATGAAGACTTACTATTAACACTAATATCATCAAGTTTATCATCATTAACATCAGACATACCACAAACAGCTTTAGAAAATTTACCATCTCTTTCGTCCTGCTCCTTCAGACTTTTGCTTCTAGTTTCCATTGTATGGCTTTGTTAGAAATCGATTACCAAGCAAATCTGGAATTATTCCAAAAGTATTCGCCAATAATAACAAAATGTCCAAAAGTATCCAAATTATAACCAAAGAACCAAAATTGAATTGTCCAAAGTATCCAACGACCAAATTAAAGGTTAGAAGGAACTTTGGACCCAAATTTCCAAAAGTTTCCAACGACCAAAATTGAAATTGAAGAAACTCTGGAGCCAAATGACCAAAAAATCCAATATATGACGAATAATATAAATTAGA
>CALYCR020000221.1:0-14917 GCA_944470395.2 Schistosoma turkestanicum | reverse complement strand
CGAGGAAATGTGCGATTAACAAACAGCGTGAACAATTACTTGAGAAGAATCAATTAGTGAATTCATTCAAAGCCTGGAATAAACCATTTGGGCTCGACATATTTGTATCGACTTCATTGTTTCTTCAGTCGGTGCTAGTATCGAAATTGATCCAAACTAATGGGATAATAAACGTGTTTGAGTTAGCCCTCGTAACAAACTACAATGCGACTTATCACATCTTAAGTATTATTGTATTCCATTTAGTATGTATATCAACGTCAACTTATTCATACACATGTTCATTGGTTAGCTTGTTTTATAAAATACAGTATACACAACAATGTTTACTTATCTGCAATAACATTTTTTTAACAATATAAAAATCCACTTTGTATTTCCAAATTCAGTCTTACTTCTTACTCTCATGATAGATGAAATCAATGAGAGATTGTTGCATCTAAATCGTTCAATCTATCTTACTAATCATTAGATCTAGTTCTTGTATTCAATGCATTGTTCAATGTGTTCATGTCAATCAAATAATAATAATACAGGTGAAAATAGTTAATGAGTCAAGTGAAAATAACATTACAAATTTCACTAAATATCTATCTATTAGGAATTGTATCTGTTTTAATGACTTGTTTTGATTTTCGAAAGTTTTTTGAAATTATACTGATTATTGCTATGCATTTACTGTGTGAGAGTAGAAACCAGATCCAAGCGGAGGAAGAAATCAGGAAGAAGCGCTGGAAGTGGATAGGACACACATTGAGGAAAGCATTCAACTGCGTCACAAGACAAGCTCTAATTTGAAATCCTCAAGAACAGAGGTAAAAAGGTAAATTAAAGTATATATTGTGTGGGGAAATGGAGATAGACATGAAAAGATTGCATAGCAGTCGGGTAGAACTGAAACGGAAGGCACAGGATAGAGTAGGTTGGAGAATACTGGTCAGAGACCTGTGCTCCATTAGGTAAGTAATTAAGTAGGTAATTACTATGAATTGTCAAATTGTAACTTGCTGGGGACGTTAGATCCCAAGCACTCAATTGGAAAAGGTCCTGATTTTGGATTTTTGTATGTTTTAGCACATAAGTCGCTCAGTTGACCTTGAGCTCACATTTCCCACTCAAACATTCTTTGGCTGTCATTGGTTGATGGATTATTTTAGTACGCTATTTTGTGGCTCTCTGAAGAAAGTTTCTATCATGTGTGCTTGTCAACCTCGTATTTTCTGTGTACTTGTAGAATACACTTTCTATGCCTTATCAAGACTTCTTGCAATAGTTAACAGGGCCGGAAACAATCGAATTAGAGTAGCCTATCGTGTCACTGCATCATTTGTATTCGCTCTCATTTACCGAGTAAGATGAACTCGTAATAGCATTCAAACATATCATACTGCCCACTTCCATTTTATTCACACTTTTATCAATCATACAAACCAAAGAAATTCTACTTAAATAACAAAAGTAGTTTATGATTACTTTTTTAAAAAAAAGTAAAAAAAATCAATAATTTTCAATCATAATAATAATAATAATAGATTAACAGTATACAAACTATGAAAATGTGGACTCATAATCATTAGAAACGGTAAAAAAAAATGCAATCTTTTTAAAAGAGACATTGAAATTAGATGTTGTACTTGAGAGTATTCAATGTTCAAGTGTGTTGAACACACAAGAAATAGGCAACACACAACTGAAGTGCGTATTGTACGTTTTATTATTTTTTTTTTGGTATTGTACCAATATGCAAACAGATAAAAACTACTGTTAACCAGCATCAGTAATAATAATAACAATAATGGAAATAGAATAAGTAAAGTGATACAATTGAATTTTGAACGATTTGTTTAAGTTATTTCAATGAATTTTCAGAAGAGATCTTTTTATGTGTCAATTCTGTTGAGGATGTCAGATCCCCCAGAACTCGCTTGATAAATATCTTTATTTTGGATTTATTTCATGGACCGATCAGTTGACCTTGAGATCAAATTTCCCACCAGGAAAATCCTTGGCTGTGATGGGTCACTGTATCATTTTAGTGTGCTATTTTTGTGACAGTCCCAACGACGTCTCTATGGAGTATAAATTTGACACAATTTGAGTGTTTGGATTCATTGTGTGCCGGCTGGGTGTTTTGTAGAATACAATTTCTACGCCATATAAAAACTTCTTGCTGATGCAATTTGGTCAAGGGATCACAGTAGCCTACCTGGACGTTGGTTCTCTGTTTTGTTCTCGTTATTGAAACTAATAATTCATTTTTATTGATACTTTGATTCTTTTCATCGATAGTTCGGACTGTAACTGATTAGTCTCATTTGGAATACGTACAGCAAGTGCGGATTGACTCAATGTAGCGATTTGGCCAAAAGCATAACAACATCAACTCAGAGATGCAGTTACGTCCAGCTGAAAAGTTCTAAATAGAACAAAACACGAACTCTGATGCTCAGCTATTATCTACCACTGAAATTAGTACTTTTACAGTAAATATTCAATCAAGATCTTATGATTTAGAATCCACAATCAGATGATTGAAAAACACTGTTATTCTGGGGTTATGAAGATTGTCGGCTTCTATTGAAATGAGTCAGTTAGAGAATCACTGATAAGCGGTAAGAACTTGACGTTCATTTAATCGTAGTATGGGACTCATCAGTGGTACTCAATCACGACCGGTGATACAGGATCCAACTCAAAACCTAGGACGCCTAAGTTTGTACGACTAAGTTGAGAGTAAGTTCCTGGCATTCCAATGAAATGTAACCTTCTCAAGTATGAGGGAAGTATCTACTCAAAATAATGAAAGATAATCATGTATTATTGTGGATTGACTGGAGTAAATCTTGTGCACCATTGGATCACGGCTTAATTGTGTATAGGTTAAACGTTTGCTAACGAAACCGGATGTCCTGAGTTCGACACCTGTTACGCTTTCACGGTATGAAGAATCCCATACTAGAAGAAACTACTGACCAGTGCCACCAACTTTTACGAAGTTATTATTGCTAGTATGATTCTTACGTTTTAATTAAGAATCCGTCTATGGTAATTACTACAGAAACTATTTGATTGGTTCAATGATTATAAACATCTTATCATCATTTCAACTTGATATTGATTTAAATTGATATTTGAAGATAAGTCTCAATTAACAGAGATCAAACACCTTTTGTTATTCAAGAAGAATTTAACTGATTTTCGCAGTGAAAATACATCTGTACTAAGGAACTGGATTCTCCTTTTGTCAAGAATAAAATACTGAAGTTAATTTTTAGCCACTTACAGAACAGGTAAGTAAAAAAGAGAAAAATCAGAAGCTTCAAACGGTTTTAACTTCATTATCGAACTTTTTGTGCAAAATACCTTTTCCCGTTCTATCCAACTGCTGTTCTTTTTTTTATGTCTGCTTTCAATTCTCAGGGTAATGTGTTGTTTGGTTTTCATCTTGTCCATAGGCATTCAAGATTTTGAGTGAGGGCTCGTCTTTTGACAGAGATGGATGCTTTCAATGGATCTCTATTAATGTTTGTTCTGGTTATCAGACGTGGCATCGTCCTTGTGACTTCCGAAGAAACACTTCTTTCATCATGATACGTCATAACTCTTCTAAATTAAGACCTTCCAAATGTCAGGGTAAAGCTTAAATGGTTTGAATTATATTTTTAGCGAATTTGTTTTCTACAGGATGAGGGTCGCTAACCCTTTGTCCAACTTTCCTCCTTTATCTAGGCTTAGGACCAGTAGTAACCCCAGAACGGCTACAGGCGAAGTTAAGTAAAAAGAAAAGCATTGATAAACTTCATATCAAGAATAAATACAGAATATATTCTAATTTAATGTGTAATGGTTTATATAATTCCATTGTTAATATTTCAACAGAAATTTGATCACTCTTCATTAATATATGTTCATTCCACGTAAATCCCTTCAATCTAGTCATCATGAAACAGTTTTATGCAGAATAGATGGAATATGTAACATAGCAGTGAAATGCAGAATGTGTATTTTCACCTAGCTGGAGCTAGTCAGCTGAATGAACTTACATCTCAGAAGTGATATCCACTCCAGGACTAGAACCCTCTACTTTTCACTTGAAAGTCAACTCTTTGATGTAGGAATATTCAAATGATTAATCCAAAATAGGATGAAACACTGATTTTTGGATCCCTTATCTGTCTTCCTTATAACTCCTTCTTTCCTCGTCAACTTATTCTTTTTGTTTCTCGTAGAAATCATTCTAGAATATATCTGATTATATATGTCAAAGCTTCATTTTAACAAAAAATAAGTAATTCATCATCCCTTAATCGATTATTATTATTATTATGTAATTAGGTCATTTGTATACACACATGTAAGCAGATACGAATAAAGTCAACATGACTGAGTAGTGAGTATTTCTTTCTGAATGAAATAAAGTTGAATGGTATCCTTTCATGCCAACCAACCTATAAGGCGTACGTGTGTGTGTATGCACATGCGCTTATTCGTGTATTTGACTTAATCCAATGAACATCAATAACTTTTGATTCCTTCTACAAAAAAATACATTTCGAAATAAAATAGTTCGCACAACAATGATCATATCAGCTTACGTAATGATTATTATTACAACACGATGAGCTTGTTTGATAAATTTCAGCAGGCTTAAAACTTGAATGAGTACTAGAAACCTGGAAGTACTAGACTGCCATTTCGTCCTAGTTTGGGACTTATTGGCAGCGCCCATACACTAGTCCTGATACTCACATGATTCGAACCTCTGAACTTCAGTCTTGCGGGCGAATGCCTTATTTCCAGCTCACTGAGCTGGCATCTATGGTTTTAATGTATAACTCTGGTCATTTAAGGTTTAGCGCAACGTCACCCAACGTCTTCGGTGGTTATTGACTACACTACAGAGTTACTCAGTAAAATCGGAAAACCATATCGTAAATCGTTCATTTGCAAAAGATCAGTTCATCCTACCGAACTGGACTGTTTCTGTTGGAAAACATCAATCCATTGTCACTATTCATGCGTTTCATACAAATTCCATTGTTTCTAACTCTTCCTTTCTTGATCTTCCCCCCATATTATGCTACCAGACTTTACGTTGACACTCACGTTATATACTACTTATAAGTAGTTCGCACCACAGCACCACACTCGTCCCCCCTTTTAATAAGCTGTCGTCGTAGTCTTTCTGATCTCCGTACAGCCGTCTTCTTTATCAGTGTTTGTGGCTCGCCCTCTTGGCGCACTTGGAACCACCTTTGGAGTTCACTGGCATTCACGCGTTTCTGTTTGTTTCCTTTCTGGATCGTATACACTGCGCCGCGCCTCTCGGTGACGACGTACGGTCCCTCCCACTTCGGGATCAGCTTACCTGACCCTGGCCCTCTTCCTGTGGTATATTTCTGTTCTCTACACTTCACCTGGTCTCCCACTTCAAACGGTCTCCAGTTCTTTCTCTCCTGTTCTGACTTCTGCATGTCTGATGTTTGTTTCTCTCTCACATTCCTGATTGCTTGTCTCCGCTCTGTTCTCAATCTTGTTGTATTCCATCTCTGTTGTTGCGGCCAGGTTTTATCATGCGTTGGTAGTCTCGGCCGTCTGCCGTACATCAGCTGGAACGGTGACTTCCTGGTTGTTCCCTGTGCCGAGGCACGATGTGCCAGCAAGATTAATGGTAATTCTTTCTCCCAGTCACCCCCTTTAGATGCTAGCCATTCCTTTAGCGTTCGGTTATTCCTTTCCGTTAACCCATTCGTCTGTGGATGATACGGCGTTGTTCGTACTCTCTTGATACCTAACTGCTTTAGACGGGACTTGAACTCACCACTCTCGAAACAGGGACCTTGATCGGTTAATATTATCTTTGGTATCCCATGGTCCGCCACAATGTGCCGCATTACCGCTTCCGTCACCGTCCTTGCACGTTGGTCCGCCATCGGCATGGCATTTACCCATCGTGTGGCATGCTCAGTCATCACCAGCAGGTACTGGTTACCACTTGTCGTCTGCGGGAACGGTCCCATAACATCTACTGACCACAAATCACCAACTGCTGTTACTGGAATTGACTGCAATGGCGGTCGTATGCATCGATCCACTTTCATTAGTTGACATCGCTGACACGCTACTACATATCGTGCAACATCGTCTCTCATACCTGGCCAGTACGCACTTTGCCGCAGCAAACCAGTTGTCCGTGCAATACCTGGCGCAGATCTTTTGGGATTATTGCTACCCACTTCTCGTCATCATCCCGCCAGGTCAGGACTCCATATGCGTTCACTCTCAGTCGTTCCTTTTGCTTAAGTAACATTATTACCTCCTTGTCCGTTGTTCGTTTGTCTACGTCTTCTCCTTCTTTTATCACTCTGATTACCTCTCGAAGGTTCGGGTCAGCTTTCTGTTGCCGGATGAGTTCTAATGGGTCTCCATCTAAACTATTCACCGCGTATGCTGTCACTGGAAGGTCATCTTCCATGTCTGATCTTGACAAGTAATCCGCCATTACGTTTTCTTTTCCTGGAACATGGCCGATACTGAAGTCGTATTCTTGCAGACGTATCATCCACCGCGCCAACTTCCCTCGGGGGTCTCTTGCTGTTCTCAACCACTGCAGGGGTTTATGGTCAGTCTCAATGTGAAATCGTCTACCTAAAAGGTACGGTCTCCATTTCTCTACTGCCCACACGATTGCTAGGCACTCCTTTTCGATCGTTGAATACTTCTGTTCGGCGGGTGTGAGAACGCGACTTGCGTATTCCACCACTCTATCAGCCTGACTCAATACCGCACCTATACCATGATCACTTGCATCTGTGGCCACTGTAAACAGTTTCCCGGGTTCAGGCAGTCGCAGCGTCATCTGACGATCGTCTAGCATGTTTTTGATTCGGTTGAACGTTTGTTCGGCAGCCTCAGTCCATGTAAACTTGGTGTTGCTCAGCAACTTATATAAGGGCGCTGCTATTTCGTTGAAATTATTGACAAACCGACTATAGAACGCCGCTCTTCCCAGGAACTGTCTCAACTTCCTTTTCGAATTAGGTACTGCAATATTTTTTATGGTAAGAATTTTCTCTGGTAATGGCTTTATTTCTCCATTTCCCACTTTATGTCCCAACAATATGACGCTGTTTTTCGCTATCTGCGACTTTTCCTTATTAATTCGAAGCCCAAATTCGTCAATTCGCTTTAAGACCGCTTCCACATGCTTGACGTGATCTGTTTCCGTCAGGCTGTATACAACTACATCGTCGCCATATACCTCAACATTATCTAGATTCTTAAGCAGCAGCGTCATCAATCTTCTGAACGTGAGCTGTGCACCAGCCAACCCGAACGGCATTCGTTTAAATTGATACTGTTTATCCCGTATAGTAAATGCTGTCTTGTTGCGATCTCTATGTTTTATAGGTAGTTGCCAATAACCTGACCGTATATCCAGCACTGTAAACACCGTGGCATTCTGTAATCGATCTAATGTTTCTACTACTGTTGGCATTGCGCACGGTTTCAGGTCTGTTATATTATTCAGTTCTCTAAAGTCGACGCAAAATCTATACTTTCCATTGGGTTTCTTTACCAAGAGTACCGGTGAGCTATACGGGCTGTCTGCTTCCTCAATTATACCTTCCTTCAACATTTCCTGGACCTGTCGATTTACCTCGGCCTCTAAATGCACCGGGACACGACGTGTTGTAAATATATTTACTCGGTCGTTCTTTATAGGAATTTCATGCTTTACTTTGTCACAAAATCCATACGGCTCCCCATCTCCAGTGAACAGTTTCGCATACTTTGCGCATAACTCGTTAACGTTAGGTTTCTTGGTCGAGACGTCCGTTGCCATCCTTATTTCAGCCACTTCGCTACTTTCATGTATTGGCAATGAACCGTACTTTGTGACCATTTTCCCGCTTCTCAAGTCAATTATCGCTTTTACCTCTCTTAGGAAATCTGCTCCTAATATCGGTCTCGATAAGCTTGTGGTTACCACGAACGGAAAATTTATCTCAGCTCCACTCATTTTTACAATACTGTTAGATACCCCCAACACCTCTAGCATATGCCCTCCTATGGTGTGGACAGCTAATGTACATGGTTTCATTGTCTTACATTGCTCTTTGCTTATTAACGATATAGCTGCCCCTGTATCAATCAAACACACTAACTCCTGTTCATTTATGTACACTCTGTAACAAATTGCCCCTCTACCTACTAGTGCAAGAACCTCCAGATTCCTAGGGTGGAAAGAAAACACGTTATAATGTTTAAAATATCTTCGTCGTCGTCTTCTTGGACAGTTTATCTTCCAATGTCCTGCCTCTCCACAAGCGTAACATTATTCGTTCCTATTATGATCCACTCGTAATGGTGCAATCGCACTCTCTAACTCCTCAATCTTCTTCTCGAAAGTATTTATCTCCTGCTTTCCGCACCTGACCGGAGCCACTGTTCGTGTCATCATCTGACGAGTCACCTTCGCCAGTTCACCAATGTCCATAGGGTGCACTGCGTTTACTAGCCTCAGCTGCAAGGACAAGGCGGCAGGCACACTCTTGATAAACTGCGACGTCAACAACTGTGCCTCCGACTCCTCATCGATATTCGGCAATGCACGGCGCAGCAACCTTGTGAGTTCCACAGCAAGCACCAACGGGTCACCATCAGCCGACAACGTCACCAACCGGAACTGTCGCAACGCCTCCTCCCTGTCGACCGGGCTGTCGAACTCGGTCATCAGCCGCTCAATGACCGCCTCCCATGATGTCTTCCCGCCAGCACCGTCCAGGCTGTCATATACGGCCTTCGCCCTTCCTCTCAGCAGCGTTCCCAGCACCACCAGCTTCGCCTTCGGTTCCCTCATCCCCACCAGATCCGCCACGGCCTCAAACTCCTTCGGCCATGTAATCTTCATCCTTTGCATAGGCAGCGACACTAAATGTAGTGAATGAAAACACAGGTGGGGCACCCGAATTGTAATTAACGAAAATTACAGAGTTACTCAGTAAAATCGGAAAACCATATCGTAAATCGTTCATTTGCAAAAGATCAGTTCATCCTATGGAACTGGACTGTTTCTGTTGGAAAACATCAATCCATTGTCACTATTCATGCGTTTCATACAAATTCCAATGTTTCTAACTCTTCCTTTCTTGATCTTCCCCCCATATTACGCTACCAGACTTTACGCTGACACTCACGTTATATACTACTTATAAGTAGTTCGCACCACAGCACCACAGTATAATGTAATCCATTTCAAATTGATCTAAGAATACTTTTTTCTGAATAATAATTTAGCTTACTAGTGGTATGATCCTGTAATTACTACTTCTGTGAACCTTCAGAAACTGACCCCTTAAACAAATTGTTTGCATTAAAATTTTCGCATAAATGAAACAACTACTGAATGAGTTTGGAAGTACGTGTACACACATGGTGTTAGTTATTTGAGATTGGTTTAATTCCAAATTTTTAGGATTTACTCAATAATTTCTTTTTAGTTTACTTCAATGGCCAGTGTTTGTTTAGCAACCAGGAGAAACAAGAATACATTGAACAGCTGTTTTGTTACGGTGTGGCACTTCACAGAATTTTGCATTCAACGACCCTAACGATAATCGAACACAAGACCTTCAGCTCTGGAGCTACATTATGTAGTTGATGTCTATTTCTGTGTTTATTCGTAACAGCAATCTACCTGTGTTATCGGATGACCACCTTTCAAAGCTGTCGGTAAGTAATTACTGCACATTCATTTTAGTTGGATTTCAAAGGTCAGGAAGTTTCATTTTAATTGACTATTATGTACTGTTTCTTTTTTTAATAAAATGATCTTTGGTTGAAGTATTTTTAGTTCAATGATAAATACTTTATAAGCCAACATGAATTACTTCCAAAATGAAACATAACTCTTTTCATTAATTTGAAAATGATAACAATAACAGTGATTTCAACAGTACAGTTACATAAAAAATCAATGATATTTCATCAAAAATTGTTGATAACTGATTATAAACGGTAATATCTCACTGTCTTCCTTATCAGACGGTATTCCAAACTATTTTATAAATAATGCCTGTCAGATTATTGAGTTGCATGAAAATCTCGAACTGGTGAATAATAGAGCATCGTTGGAAAACTTGGAGCATTGGACGACAGTTTTATCATAGTATGGGACTTTTCCAAAGTGCACATCCACAACCTCCGTAAAAGAGGAGTCAACCCAGGACCTTCGGTCTCTCATGCAAAAGCCTACCCAGCACTAGACTACTGGGTTGGCATCCAACGATGTTATTGCCTGACTTTAATCAATTCACAAAATTGTGTGACCACCTCATACCTGACACAGTTTAGCTTCATAAGTCACGTCTTCTCACTAGGAAACCGAGGATTTGCCGGTGAATACATTCTCCAGTGAGTACGTGATAGTTTTCAATAGAACTTAACAATCTCCACAACCCTGCAATGAAAATTACCATGTGCTCTTAGTGGTGACCGAGTCGAGGTTAACTATAAACAATACTAAATGCTAATTACTAGCCCGTCAAATAAGTATAAGTACATCCAGGATAAAGAATATATTTTTGAATATATTTTGAATTTACAACAATAAAGTGGGCGACATAAAGAGCAGCACATAACTTATGATGGCAGCAACGCAAACAGAAATTTGCGCGTAAGTGTTTTCAGTACGGTTAAACAAAAGGAGTACAATGAAACAGTAATTGTTACAATTGAGTACAATAATAGATATTTCTATTTGACCTATTGTGTTCTTTTCGTAAAAGCATTCCACTACATGCTTACCAGTGAATAGCTTCATGAGTAAATCCTTGGATTTGTATTGAACAGTCGTGATCAATGGAGCAAAACCGTATCAACTGTGTGGAAATTACACACCAAAGACTGTGGAATATGGTCGTGCACTCCAAGTTAGACAGTAACATAGTTGAATGCTGACCCAGTGGTATAGAGTTTAGGCGTTCGCGTTGGATTCTCACTTGTGGAGATCGTGGATACTCATTGCTAAGCAGTCTCATACTACAATGAAGCATTCGTTCAGTGCTTATAGGTTTCCAATAATAGTCTAAGATTGATGGATTTATTCTCACTCTTAAAATTTATCTTTTTAAATATTTCTGGACATTTAATTTTGACAATATTTTTATGAATTATTGTAAATTTCTTTTGATTGTTTAAAAACTTTACAATTATTGTTGATCATACTAAGTATCTGCCAATTTTTTTCCTCGGATTAACTTTCTATTTTTCATAACTTACTAAGATTGTGGTTAAATACTAAGAATAAAAATGTAACATTTTCATAAAATGTATCGTGTATATATATATATATTTGTTAGTGTTTGGCTAGCTACATGCTGAGTTTTTGATATACAACCGAAGAACATTGCCTGAAATATTTTGAAAATAAACATTATCTAACTAATCGATAACATTCGCTCAGTAGTAGACATATGCTTTAATCAAACACAGATTTATTTTTCTGTTTGGGATTATACACTTGTTATTTGAAAAAAGAAAATAATTGAAAAGGTTTTACAAACTGATTAGATTATATTACTAAAATAGACGATTTATATTTGAATATATGTAATTTAAGCTTGACGTTTTATCATTGAAATGGATCAATGTGCGACGTTTGTTGTTCTAAGTTATACTGATCAAGTATATTATGCTAAATAATATGTTTTCAGACTTTGATCAGTGAACGTTCTATAGGTGAGTGAATCCGTTAATGATTCGGAGCTAAGTTATATTGAATGAAATGTAAATCAATGCAAAAATCAAGATATATATAAGTTACTGATCATGAAAGCTTAATTTACGATTTTGATTTTTAGACCACTGTTAATATTTATGTCAGATAATTAAAGATAGTCGGTAGGAAACTATGAACTGAGGATTGATGCTAGTTGAAACATGTTATAGAGATTTGTTTGTCATCTTTAGAGAATTGATGGTCCTTAGTGGATTAGAACTACTGATATTTATTCAGTTGTAAGGATTTCAATCTTCTCATTGTTAGTGTTAAAGACTACAAATGGTCAGTTGTTCTGGAATTTGTGAATCTTGATTGAATTGCCTCGATACTGCCATCCTTCGCTAGCATGTTTTTAAGCACAGTTGGATAGTGGATAGTAATAGAATGCAGGGACCTAAATTTTGTCCTATTTTAGACTTTTTAGCTAAACGTACCTGCGCGACAATGTTGATAATCACACCGTAATTCACTGGTGTGTCTTAAACATGACGGAAAGGTCGTTCTGTATTCCGCTGCTAGCTGCCTTCCAATCCTACTTAAATATACTGATATCAGTGTTTGTCAACTAGACTTATTTTCAGTTGAAATGTAATCTGCAGTATGATGAGACAGTCAACTATGATCCTAAGTGTCACAGAACGCAAACAGAATAATATGAGTAATATATCATATGCTCAGATCTGCTAATGATTTTGAAAGAAGCGAGAAATGATAAAATTCGTAGAATAAAATGTAGAACAAAGGTGACTAGGTGTTAATTAGTAGCAATCATCAGGAAGATAACAGTAATTACATCATGATAGCTAAATAAACTTAATCAATGAGCCTCAGTGAATAAGTAACTAATACATTAGAAAACCAGGTGATTTGATTACATAATAATCTGTGTTATAGCCAATAGAGAAAGTAAGAGATTTACCGTTTCTCTTTGTTTGCTATACATCATTAAAAACAACAAAGTTTGATGTAACTACTCTTTGAAAAGTGGAATGAACTCAGAGTTCACAGAACTTGTGGTGTGCAAGGTATCACTAGTTTTGTGACGGTCGGTATCCAACGTGTTCTTAAACTTCGTAATTCGCTCGTCTAGGCAATCGTCACCAAATAGCGCCTGACGGTTATAAATCAGAAGGCAAACACGAGGAGTTGAATACGTTTATTTTTGACACACCACAAATGGGACCAGTAGACCGCAAGAAAGCAAGCGCACTAGCGAGCGAATTGGCGAATAAAGTGAAGTGGAGTGGAGAAGGTTCGTGATACAACTCCGAATCGATAATGCATGACTAAGAATTTATCGTCAGACAAAAATAAGACAGACATGTAACTAGCGCAATAGGCATGTACACACATGAATGAAAGGGACGAATGAGTGACAAGGTCAAATGATAAGTGAGTGAAGTCATGTGAGCTAGGCATTGAATGACTCACTACAAACTAATCAAAGTCTGTCACAATTGAGATAAAATTACATTCATCAAGGGAATAATATATTTCCTTCTATACATGTATCGTGTTACGTCTTAAACAGTATTCAACAACTGAATTTATGTCAACTATCGTACAAATCTTATTCATTGTTGATAACCAAGTTAAAAATTCACGAACTTTTCAAAATAACAACTAAAGTATTTAGATTGCGATCCAAATAACTCAGTAGTAATGTCGCTGACTACAATGCTAGATCGAGTTCGTCAAGGAGCGTCAGTATCTTCAAGATTATAGTTTTGCTTTGCTAACAAGTCGCAAGTAGCTTGAAATTTAGGTCAAGAATTACTTGTTGACTACATTGGAACATATTCTACAAATTTACATTCAGATTAAAAGAATAAAATCAGGTAATGCATTGTTTTTACAAAAATCTTAAATCAATAATAAATAATCAAGTTTTAGGTTTCGTTTTCAATTTTATGAAAATTATGGGATTTAAGAAAAAAGATATAACAATCCACCATCTATGAACTAATTTTTTCTTGAATGTGTTAATGAAATTCTTATGTAATAATATATTTTCCTCTAATTCGTTCAATAACTAATCATGTTAAAAATTCAACGACTTATTTTTGTTATTCTAATGTAACTGATGCTTCAAAATCTACGTCCAAATTTGAAATTTGATTGTAACATGTTATTTAATGTTCTCAATGTTGTTTATTTATTGATGTCTGTTTTATTATATGAAGAGAAATTTGGGTCGATTTTGAACAGCAAAATTTATTGAAATTATGAACTGATCAGTGTTAGAGTATCATCGGAAACCTGGAAGCACTAGACAGTCGTTTCATCCCACTATAGGACTCTTAAACAATGTGTACATACCACCTCTGCACGCAGGGATCTAACCCAAGACCTCCGGTCCCGCGCGTGAATGCTTAAGCATTAGACAACTGAGCTGGCATCCAACGATGTTACTGCCTAACTCGAATAAATTCACAATGTTGCGCGACCTCAACCATCATCTTCAGTGTGTAACTCCCTCATAACTTACTCGTTTTAACTCCACCAGTCACCTCTTGAATCTAGAACTCCAAGAATTTCCCAGCGAAGCTGTTCACTAATGAGCACATGATAATTGCTACTTTCTCGCCCGTGAGGAACGTTAATGTGCACTGTTTATGAGTTCCATACTAAAACCAAACAGCTGTCCAGTGTTTCCAGGTTTCTAATGGTAGTCTAACAATAATCAATTTATGATTTCAACAAAACTGAACAATCTCGACAACCATATAATGAGAAAATAAAAATATACGAAAATTTTTTTTAAACTATTCTAACAAATAATCTCTTGTTAATAATTACTACTTAGTTCAGTGAAACTCGATTGAGAGTGGTTACTCAGTGGCTTAATTAACAGATTTACACTCGTTTAATTTCACTTTGGGAAACCGATGAATATGATTATTAGCACTCATATGTATTGAAACCAAATACAAGAATATAATAGATGAGTAAATAAAAAGCAAATATGAAACTTGTACGATGAATCAATCTAAGTTAGACATTAGTTGTAACATAATAAGCAGTAGTTGATACCTGTTTTTTCATATCACAAGACTCCATAGCATCCACTGCCGTGCATCTGGAATTCAAACCCAAGACCTTCAGTCTCTGGACAAGTGCTTAACCTCTAGG
>CALYCR020000220.1:0-14882 GCA_944470395.2 Schistosoma turkestanicum | reverse complement strand
ATAACCTAAGCTAACAAATGTTTATGAGACAACTGATTGTCCTATTGTTACGCATGTAGATAAACATGTTATTTTGATAGGCTTGAACTATTACGAGTTTACCTTAGTCGGAAGATCCGGCGACACGATATGCTACTGAAATCCAATTATCCCAACCTCCATATTGAGTAAAAATAAGAAGACTTGATGTAACGTAGAACCTGCGGATTTCTGCAAACAACCAGAAAGTATGAGGTCTGAGTCGAGAAGAGAATCAGGACCCCGGACTAAGGATCCGGGTCATGAAACGTTACAAATAATGCGTATTGATAGATTAAAGTCGAATAGGAAACAGCACCGAAGTCTGTGACCTTGACAGTTAGGATGACTAATGGGAAACATGCTGCATGTCCAACCAACCAGAAAGCACCTATTTTACCAGACAAGTGTACCGATCAGCATAAGTCAGAAGAACTAGAAAAGAGAAGAACAAAAGGAGAGGCCACCTGGTTATCCAATGTGATGTGTTTGCATTAAACATTTTGAACAATTTGGTCACAGACATACTTGTCAATGCATTATTTTATATGAAGATTAATAAAAGGTCAAATTGTTGGGAGCGTTAGATCCTCAGAATTCACTTGATAAATGTCATAGTATTGGATTTTATTCAAGGGCTGATCAAATGACTTTGATATCACATCTCCCATCAGGAAAATCCTTGACTGTGATTCGTAACTATGTTATTTTAGTATGCTATTTTTATGACTCTCCCAAGGACGTTTCTATGATGTATAAATAAACGCAGTTAGTATGCTTGAGTTAATCGTGCTTGCTGGGTGTTTGTAGAATGCCCTTTCTACGTTATATCAATCAGATCAATCAGAATAGCCTACCGTGTCACTGGACCATTTGTCTTCGCTCTCGTTTACCGACTAAGGTGAACTCGTCATAGTTTTAAGCATATCAAGTGACAATCATAACACAATTCAATAAAAGTTCAAATAGGCATAAGATGATAATTGTGAAACTGAAGGAGAGAGAAAATTACTGTCATATGAAAAGAACAAAAAAGGGTAGGAAATTTCCACGTTATCCTGGTCATCTTTAAGCCTAAGGGGTTAATGTGACAATTTCCTACTCCTTCTTATTCGTGTGATATTACATTAATTTTCTCTCTGATTCACATTTACAGTTATCATCTTATGTCTATTTGAACTTTTCATTACGTGCTTGTTAAGATTGTTAACTGACACATTTGAAATCATGAATCGATCAAAGTTCAGGTGTAGACAGTAGCTACCGGAGACAGCGTGTGAGGTTTCGCAACTTCGTGAATTGATCGAAGATAGACATTAACACCGTCAGATAGCGGCTCAGTGGTACAGAGGTTAGTCATTCGCTAAGAAGACAAAAAGTCTTGGATTCGAATCCTGCGAGCTGTAGGAGTCTTGGATGTGTGCTGCTGATCAGTCCCTTATCAGGGTGAAACAGCTGTCCAGTGCTTTCAGGTTTCTAATGGTGGTTTATTACTGATCAATTCATGATTTCATATATTTGAACTTTTATTAACAAGGTAACCTTTTACTAATCTTCATGCAGTTTGCTTCTGTTCAATCAATCAGTTTTTTATTACTCTCCAAAATAAACGAGTTCACCTTAGCCGATAAACGAGAACGAGACAATGAACCAGTGTTCAGATAGACTACTCTGATCCGTTGACCCAAAGGAACTAACGAAAAAGTCTTGATATAGCGTAGAAAGTATATTCCACAAACATCCAGCCAATACAATGATCTGAAGCACACATATCGCCTTTATTTATACATCATAGTAACGTCCTTGGGAGAGTCACAAAATAGCATTTAAAACAACACAGTTACCAATCACAGCTAAGGTTTTTCCTGGTGAGAAAGATTATCTCAAGGTCAACTGATAAGCAAATGAATAAAATCCAATGGTAAGGCGTTCGCCTACAGTGCCTGAAGTCCCGCGTTCGAATCCTGCGAGGAGCAGGAGTCGTGGATGCGCACTGCTGATGAGTCCCGTACCAGGACGAAACGGCCGTCCAGTGCTTCCGGGTTTCTAATGGTGGTCTAACAACGATTGATTGATGATTTCAAATGTGTAAAATCTAAAATTAAGATATTTATCTAGCGAGTTCTGAGTATCTAACATCATCCACACACATTATGTCTGTTTGAACTTTTATTGACTGAATCGACCTTTTATTAATCAATCGTCATAGAGTTTGCATTTCATTCAGTTAATCAGTTTTTTCATTACTCTCTAAAATATCATGTGATTTTGAAGTGTTTTTTTCTTTAATTGTTATTTTTTTCGTGAAATGATTCATTGAGAATGATTGTGAACTATTGAAATTTATTCAGTGTTTATAATGTGCGTAGATAAGTATTGTGTGTTTCATTGAAACATAAAAATCTTTCCAAATGATCAGTCAGATATAATTTGAAATAAAAGGGAGAAAGAAAACTAACATTAGTTACATGGTTAAAGAAAAAAACTGAATTTGTTCAAAAAAATAAGTAGCATGAAATGGTTTGTCATAGAAGCGAACAATATTACTGTTTTCGATTAGATCGTCATCAGGCTGCTTTACTCTAATATACATGAATATTTATGTATGAAAATGTTAAAACCAATCAAGGCCATTTGAGTACTTAATCACAATAAAATGAAAAAGGCAAAAGTACAAGTGGATAGTAGGAAAATAGGTGAACCGATAGTAGTAGGAAAATTTATAAAATATGATAATTAAAGTAGGTCAAAGGTGGATGAATAAACTTCAAATAATCATCAAAAAACATCAAAAACATTACGTAATAAGCAAATGTGTAAAAATCAACATAAAATAAAATACATAATGTCCATCGTTAGTTACGTCATATCCGGCCACGGAAGAGGTAGGGGTGTCACGAATTTCTTCTGAACACATAAATTGGGGGTTGAATGTATGTATTCCTATGGCTTCTGCATGGTGTAGGAGACGGGATCGAACTCCGTTAGGAAATGATGGAGGTATACGATACAGATCACCCGAAAAGACCTAGATTTATCTACAATGTGAGCACTAACTACAAGGTGTGCTAAGATAGAACTGCGTATTGTTTCTGACTGACCCTGGGAGATATTCACTCATTCGTTGTGTAAGTTGCCTGGGAGTACGCTCGACATAGCTATCTCCACAGGAGCAGCTGAATTTGTAAATGCACATAAAGGAGGCTAACTCAGGTAACTTATCCTTCGTTCGGGTAGACATCGCTGGTCGACAGGAGAATGTCAATGCAAGTTTGGCAGCGTTGAATGTTCTATTATTAATCTGTCCTGCAGAGTATCGCAGGCCACATCTCCGTTGAATTGAAACTTCATAAATAAAGGCTTCTTTTGGGCGGTCAAAAACACTGACTTCTTTTTTACGACAAACATATACTTCTTTATGAATGCGCTGGGATAACCAATCTCGGTTAGTGAGTCGTTGATGAATTCCAGCTCCTGACTTAAGGTATCCACTGAACAAATCATATTTGCTCTGTTGGTGAGGCATCTAAAAAAATTTCTTTTGTAGCGGATAGGTGTAAAACTACAAAAGTGATTGTATTGGCAAGCACTGGAATTTTTTCTATACACGCTTCTACTTAGTGAACCATCATTTCGCTTACTTAGTGTGATGTCAAGGAAAGACAGTTTTTTATCATATTCTTCTTCACCAGTGAACGTGATTGCCAGGTGTACACTGTTGAATCGTTCTAAGAGTTTTTCTTTTCTGGTGTCCTGATCTACAATGATGAATTTGTCATCGACATAACGGCAATATAGATCAAGTTTCTGAATAGCTTCATTGAGTGGTCCATTTTCTAGCTTTGCTAGAAAGAGATCAGCTAAAATTGGACCTAGAGGTGAACCATTGGCTATACCATCTATTTGTCTATAATAATTATTGTTAAATACGAAATGGACATTCATCGTACATCTTAGGAGTAATTCTTTAAGGTAGTCTTCGGGCAAGCCGATGTTGATTTGTTTTTCCTTAATTTGCTCGCATATGAATTCGATAGTCTCGAGGATATGTCTGCGAAATTAACACGTCTGAGGGTAATTGTTTAGAGCTACTGATGACCGTGTGAGTCTAGAAGATTTGGGAATCATAGTAAATATCCACTTCACGATCGTGGAACGTGATTTCGAATTTTCTGAATGTTTTTGTTACGGTCTTATTCAATGCTCAATGGACGAAATTTTTAGCTGGCATTTCTAACGTCACTATAGACTTTTGCAAGAGAGATATTTCAAGGCTCTTGAACAAGTTGTTTTTGATATTTCACACGTTAAAGGTTAATCGAAGTGCCAGGTATTTTTTATAAGTCCATTTTTCCCAATTCATATTTAGTCTTACACTTGTATCTTCAAAAAATTAACCACATATACTACGTCCATATATTTTAAACTGAATTCAAGGATCATTGAATGCACCTGCCTGTATTTCATGTTGATGTTTCTTTTTCATTTACGAAAAAAAATTGATAATTGAACTGAAATATTTAAATTAGGTAGTGTACCAATGCTTGTTTGAAGTGTTCATTTAAAGTTTTAAAATATAAAAAATATGGCTAGATTTTAATAAATGTGAAATTTAAATTGTTACTCTTCTTGTCAGTATGAAATTTTGGTGATTGTTGGAAATTGTTTGAAATTGCTAACCGGTCCAAATTAAAGAACTATTGAAAGAGTAGAAACACTAAATAGCTTCCAAGAGAAAAATTTCTAGGATATTCACAAATTATCCTAAGAGTACTATTTTTAAATGTGTAATCCTATCGGTCGATTGCTATTGGTCAAAATTATTGTCGTTTTAACTGTCAAAGTCAAATACTTCAATGTTGTCACTTATTGGCCATCCGGACTGTCAATGTCATTTCAAGTGTTCTTTCCTATTGGTCGTTCTGAACTGCCGATGTTACAGACTTTGATGCTCTTTCCTATTCGACCTTCATGTATAAATACGCACTATCTGTAAGCCTTCATGATCTGGATTCCGATTCCCTTTCTCCTGCATACCTCTCCTATGTATTCGACCCAATAAACAACTCCATCCCACAGTGTTGCGTTCTGATATCTAGGAGACTTGGAAATAGCATTTTGGGTTGTATTGGGATATTTGAATTGGACGCCGCTAGGACTAAATAGCTATCCGTAGCAGCGTTACAACAATCTAGTAAGGAGTTGTGATTAATAGGATATAGCTGTTTTAGATTGGAGGAAGGTACCCAGCAAAGTAAATGCCATACAGCAAAGAGGTAACGGAGTGCTTTGCTGATCAACGACTCAACAGATGAATTTCATCGTATATTGACAGAATATTTCTTACAATCAACAAAAATGTAGCATGCTTTCTTATGATAACATGTTCAATGAAGTGTTCACTTGTTTAAATTGAACGCCAACCTAGTTTGTTTAATTTAGTCAACAATATAACAATATTATTCAGTCAAAAAATACTTTCTATTCCAGTTTTTATATTCGTATTTTGTGCAACTCACAGAAAAACTACTGAATTCATCAACTTCGTGTTACATAGTTCTAAATTCATTTTTAAATTATCCTCTCTACACACCCCATTGAATCGATTGTAATCGGTAACCACTTTCCGCCTTGAAAACTCAATATCGATCAATTTTACAACGGCAGTTTTCCAGATTGCATGTTTTTACATGCAAGTCTGAAAAACATAAATCGCTTTAATGACGAAACCCAGTTCATACTATTTCTAACAATCTTTCTAACAATCTGCCCAACAGAATAAATTGGTAAGATAGTCTAGTCGAATTCAATGTACAATTTTTTTCTTACTGTTATATAATTTTCTTTTGTCTTTTTTTACGGGGTTAACACCTCCATCATTTCAGATCATTGTCACAGATGAAAATGATAATCATCCAATATTTCGTAATAAAAGTTTAATTGTCAGTGTACCAGAAAATTCCCCTAAAGGTTTACATCTCATACAATTGATTGCTGACGATCCAGATGAAGGAAAATCTGGTCAAGTGGTTTATAGTTTAGTTAATAGTAATAATCACAATAATAATATTGACATGACATCAACATCGTCATCAAAGTTGTCCACTACCAATCATTCCGGTTATCGTCAGTCCCATAACACTATTCATAATTCGTCAACATTATCGATCAGTAATACAAAAAGTCATGCGGATCATACTAGTAATAACAGCAGTGACCTTGAGAATGAATTATTCGAGATTCATCCAAAAACTGGTTGGTTAATCATACGTGGAAGTTTAGATTATGAACAGTCAAAGCATCATCTTTTACGTGTATTAGCTCATGATCAACTAGGACATTCAGGATTTGATGAAGCAATTGTTAGTGTTTATGTCACTGATATCAATGATATTGCACCACAAATTACAGTGGAATCAGTGAATGGAATTTCATCTAATAAACTGACTGATAATCATCGTAACTATAAGAAGAATTTATTACAAATTTATGTCAACGAAACGCCAGGATTAAATTTCATTCATTCTAAATTCAACAATGAACATGTGAATGTTTATTCTAGAAATGAAGCTTCATTAATAACGATGACACAATTATTAGCTTTTATTGTTGTCAATGATCCTGACACAGGTCCCGGTGGTCAATTCCAATGTCATTTACAATCAAATAATGATAATAACAATAATAATAATAATAACAAACTATTCAAATCGAACATGTATACATCCTCTTCATCAATGAAACCTATGATGAATAATTTAGATAAATTATATTACTATCCAACACAATATCCTATAAATGAACAAACCAATCAGTATTCATCGTTCATTCAATCCAATCGGTTTACCACCGGTACTAGTACTACTACTACTACTACTTCTATTGATCAAAGTTCAATAGTCGGAGTATTTCAATTAAATCCAATATCTAATATGAATTTTGAATTGATTACAATCAATGGATTTGATTATGAATATAGTAAAACAGAATCTGTAAAAGTAAGTTTGTTTTAATGGATGATTTATCTACACTTCAAGGTCATTTATGGCGGTTTACATTTTGAATGTGATATGGTGAATTCGGCTTTATCTATAACAGTGTTTATACTAAAACCGATTGATGAAATGAAATAAAATTGAGTTCATTGAAATGACCAATGTTCATTCGTGTTGTATTCATTTTTCTACTCAATCTTGAAAAGATACTAAAAACGTTGTTAAGTATTTCAGCTTTTTATTGCATATGTTTGCAATACAAATATAAATGTTTCTATCTGCCTATTAAAAACGAAGAGTTTATGTTTGTTAGGGTGACCCCTAGAATGAGCAACAAAGCCTCTAGCTACTTTAAAGATTACGTCAACGTGATAGAATTTATTAGAATATCAACGCAGTATACTATGATTGGAAAATTGTATAAATTTTCTGTGTCATGAATCAGGTTGTTGACAAAATTCTAAGTACATGAGTTTTTTCTGTACATTTGACACTTACTGCAGTACATATTTCTTATTACTAATAAACCGGTGTGCTGAAAGTCGATTAGAGAAAGTCAACAGTATGATTTCCTTTAAGTTGTATTAAAAAAATATATTTTGTGAATTGAACAGAATCAAGATGTATAGACTAAATTAATTCATAACTGTTTGTGCTAGTGTGTTAAGCCTTTCTCAATTGATTTCTACAACTTGCTTGTTCCTACAAGCTACATTAGATAGAACAGAAAAAAGCTTATCATAATTCTATTCCCTACTTCGCATGATTTATACATCTGATAAACTATGTATGTAATTGAGTTAGTATGATTGAGCACATGTCTGAACCTCAAATCGGAATATTTTCTGTAATTCGGTTGTAAACACGGCCAATATTCATACCCAAAATACTGATTGCCACACACAATATACAGATAGATGCTCCTACATTTTATTACGGGGTTGTGAAGTTTGTTAAGTTACACACATATTTGAAAACACGAATCGATCAATGTTAGACCACCATTAGAAACCTAGATGCACTGGACGGCCGTTTCGTCCTGGTATGAGACTCCTCAGCAGTGCGCATCCACGACTCCTGCACCCCAGCAGGATTCGAACCCAGGACCTTCGGCACTGTGCGCGAACGCCCTAACCGTCAGACCACTGAGCTGCTATCTGACAGTGTTAATGTCTAACTTGATCAAATTCACGGAGTTGCACAAACTCATACACAGTCTTTGGTAGACACTGTCTACAAACGAACAGGTTGAACTTCAATGGTCACGTCTTCTCAACTAGAACTCGGAGAAGATTCCTCACGAAGCTAGTCACTAGTGAGCACAGGTAATTTGCATTACGGGGTTGTGAAGATTGTTAAGTTACACATTTTTGAAACCATGTCAATATTCACTCACTTTCTAATGTAGTTGACTGCTCATGTCTTGTGGATTTCATTAATCATTACCAACGAACACACTAACACCAGTAACTTTTGGCGAGTAAATTCTTAGGAGGCGATTTAACCGACTGAAGTAGATCGTTGATTGGATAATATATTGTTATCAAAATATACAAGAAGTAATCTCTACAATAGGCATATTTAGTGAAGTACAACCCTGAATTAACGGCAGAAGTAACAACCACTATGACATAAGTTACTGTTTATAATAAAAATCCTATAACAAAATTACACTTCAGTATATAATACCAATTATGTAAACCGGCAAATGACGGACGATGTTTGATACCACACATTTAACAAATCTTGAGAACAACTTACAGTTTATAAAGAATGTGATAAAACACAATAATAATTGAAACGATTATGCATTGAAATCATCTGTCATTCATTATTAGACCATCTTTAAAAAACTGAAAGCTTTAGACAGTCGTTTTGTCCTAGTTTGGGACTCATCAGCATGACGCTGAAGATCGAATGTACTGAGTTCCAATTCTGCGAGTAGCAGTAGTCGTGAATGCGCACTGCTGTCCAGTGCTTCCAGGTTCCCTAATGGTGGTCTAACAATGTTTGACTGAAAATTTCAGTGTTTACGAAAACACTGACATCTTAACTCCAATTGAAAAATAAGGATTACGGTAAAATCTTGATCATTTCAAATCATTTCAATGAGACTTATTGATCTACTTACTTATCGACCTTCCAACGACTTTGAACGTTCTAGTTTAATGATTCATCAAATCATCCTTATTGAGAAGTTGAAACAAGAAAATCTATCCCCATTATAGGGTTGTGGCGACTGTCGGATTTTGATGAAATCGTCAGTCAATCAATAGGTGAGGTTACATAATATTTTTGACTGATTAGAGTTGGACATTAACACTGAAGCATGCCAGTACAGTGTTTTAGAAGTTAGGCGTACGCGCACAACATCGAAGGTCGCTGGTATGCGGGGGTCGTAGATACGCTCTGATAATCAAGTGCCTTATACTACCAGAACGAAACAGCTGTCTAATGCTCCCAGATTTCTAATCTTGATCTAACGTTGATCAACTGATGATTTCAGTAAAAATATATTCCGCCTCGCAATTAATTTACATTCATATATATATATATATATATATATATATATATATATATATATATATGTCTGTTTTTCTCTGATTTTTCTTCACACTACATCTGATAGATTGTATGTATTGATAATGGCGAGCCAAGTCTTACATCAAGTCATATTATTCAAATAATCATACAAGATTTAAATGACAATCCACCAGTTTTTTCGAAAGATTATTACAATGTAAGTTGGATGTATTATTGATTATTAAACTTGTTACGCAAGTGCGTGTTTTATTAATATGTGGAGAAAATTAGACATAAATGCATGAATTTAGGATTTTATGGATTAAGTGAGAAAGACATAGGTTTTGACTCAAATCCTATTCATATTTTTAGTTCAACGATATCAGTTCGTGATGAAGCTCTCCTTCCACGAACTGCAATTTCTGACCCCTACATCCTGTGTTAAATTCTAAATCGAATTCCTCACACATAGTAATTTTGTAAACCAACATTTAAACGTAGGAAGTAGGTCAACATGTTCAAGGTCATTTTGATGTTGCTCAAAGGTCATTGGGTAGTTACGGTTTTAGTCAATGGATGTTTGCCTAGAGTTTATCCTAGTTATTTGATATAGGTACGTGTGTAATTAATTTCGAGATCAGTCTTTCACTATTCATTGACTAAATGAATTTTTTTATTAAAAAACAATACAAAATTGTAAAATGATGAATTTTATGGTTTAAAATACATGAATAAAGATATAGTTGTTTACATTTTTAAACCATGAATCGGTCAATGTTAGACCAGGCCGTTTCGTCCTGGTGTGGGATTCATCAGCAGTGAGCGTCCACGTCTCCTGTAACCCACAGTATTTGAACCCAGGGCCTTCGGTGTTGTGCGTGAACGCCTAATCTCTGGAACAGTGAGCTTCACATGCAACAGTGGCATATCCAAATTATTAATCTAAATGAAGAGTCCTGAGTAAAGCGACTTACATGGTCTTAAATCATAGCATACGAATTTAGAAAACGCTTGCTAACAAGTCCCAGATAACATGAAACCCAATATACAGAGTATCCTGTCGACTATCTTTTCAACTATTTGCTTATAAATAGTGGATTCGTTTATCACATTTTATGTGTTATCTGTCAGTTTGAATCGATTCAGTGTCACTTATCACAAATTAATTATAGTAAAGTGAAATTTTTCATTTGTTAAAACTGAATAAAGGTAATTACAGTTATCATAATTACATGAATCATGTTATATAATTGTTTTAAAATCGAAATTTCCGGAGAATAAGTTTTAAATCATGTGTTTGTTTTTGTTGAATAAACCAATAAATGCTATTTTTAATTTTTATACACAATATATTAATATGTATGAGCGTAGACGTGAAAGCCTTGGCGCATGTTTCGTTCTAGCTGTTGCTGATCGTATCAGTCCAACGATTCCGAATTATTTTGCGTAGACGACTGATAATAAACACTTGTATCTTCTGGATGATGCCTTTGGTAGTTCTCCAATTTTCCACTCCATACAGTAGAACTGTCTGGATATTTGTATTGAAATTTGTGACTTTGGTGTTTGCTGACAGTTAGTTGTTTCCGGTTCCATTTGTTTTTCAACTGTAGAAATGCAGCCCTTGCTTTGTCGTTTTCGCGTCCTCACATCTGCATCGGATTCACATTGATTGTTGATAATGCTGCCTAGATATTTAAAGGACTGAACGTCCTCCAAGGCATTACTATCAAGTATGATTTGGTTGGTGTATGTTGTGTTGTACCGCGCAGAATCTTGTTTTTATTTTTATGTATGTATATTTAGACCTGTTGAGACCTCTGTGCACGATTTTGCATTTTAATCCATCATAAGAATTCCGTATGATGTCGATTATCTTCTTAGGCACGCCGTAGTGTCGAATAAGCCTTCATACTGTTTCCCTGTCCATTCAATAAGCTGAAAACATATATAGTAAATTATTCTTCCAATTATTAACCAATTAAACCATGTTATTCATTCATTTTGTAATTTATCTAACCCACATAAATGCAGTACGATAAAAGTTTATTGATTGCGCACAATTTCCTATACATTACATGCAAATACTTAATTTACTACAATTGAAATAGATAATTCATTTATTGAGAAAAAAAAGGATTATTATTATTTTTTCCCCAGTTTAAAAGTTTAAATTAGATATTATGATATTGTCATAAATGTGTGTTGTTTTAATTTTGTTTTAATATACTAAAGATGATCAATGTTAAACATCTGTATTATTGAACAAATGTTTTAATTGAAACATCTGTTCATATTTGAAAATTATAAGCAAAAATTGTGGATAAATGTAAATTTAAGAATTTTTGAGAAAAAACCTTTTTTTTAAAAAATTTATTATGCATGCACCAAGCTTAAGGTAGGTTTCTGATTCTGTCAATTCTAATAGATAATGGTTTGTGGCATACGTCGGCTCATCAATTCTCTGATGGCGTAAATACTCGGTTATACTCTTAAGCGTTGTATATCAGCTAGTCTGGATAATCATTACTAGATAACGCCGACGATGTATAAATCCGAGCAACAAATATAAAGCGTTGATTACGTATATTGCATTACGGGGTTGTGAAGATAGTTAAGTTACACACATTGTTGAAACCATGAAGTCGATCAATGTTAGACCACACCATTAGGAACCTGGAAGTACTAAAAGATGGCCGTTTAGTCCTGGTATGGCACCCATCAGTGGCAGTGCGCATCCACGACTCTTGCACCTCACAGGATTCGAACCCAGGACCCTCGGTATTGTGCACGAACGCTCAAACCTTTATACCACTAATCCTGTATCTCACGCTGTTAATGTCTAACTATATCAAATTCACAGAGTTGCTCGCCCTCATACATAGTCTTCGGTAGACACTGCCTACACCCGAACAGGTTGAACTTCACTGGTCACGTCTTCTTAACTAGAACTCGGAGAAGATTCCTCACGAAGCTAGTCACTAGTGAGCACAGGTAATTTGCATTACGTAGTTGTGAAGATTGTTAAGTTACACATTTTGTTAATCCACACCGATCATCACAAGCAGAAGTTATATCTTAAATGTATCGCATTACTCAAATGTTCCAACGTTTTCGCACATATCGGTTACTTTTAAGATCCTACGTAACATCAGTTGATAATAATCAGCGTGAAATTATTATTCAATAAAGTGGGAATAAAGTCAACTTACATTTACAATGAGATGATGTCTGATTGTCTCATTTTAGGACGAAATGTTTGTTTATTACTCCCAAATTTCAAAAGATGGTCTAATAATTTCGTAATTTCAACAATAAAATTAATACAATCTCCACAAATTTCCTTTGTTGATAATAGTCATCTAATCAAGAGTGACTAGCTTCCTGACAGTATTCTCGAAGTTCTATTGAGAAATCGTGATCAATGGATTCAAGTCATATGTCGAAGAGGAGATAGGAACTGGATGAAAGATTAGGTAGCAATGGATGCGAGATCAGTGGTCGAGAGATTAAAGCGTTCACGCTCAACATCAATCGTGTTGGGTTCTATTTCCAAGCACGTGGATTATGGATGTGTCTCATAAGAGGAAGAAACAGATTTTTTCTGCTTTCAAGTTTTAAATGTCGATTAAGCTAAGGTTGCCTTGTGATACAATCAATTTTTTATCATATCTATGACATGCAATAGGTCAAGGTCATTCCTTGATCACATTCCATTTAACCCTATATTCTAGTTAGCAGAAATAGATAGTGGTTAACAATGGTGTCAAGGACGCAGGTTTCGCCCTATTCTTGAACTCGTGACCAGCTCAATATAATTGCCTGTTAGAAAGGACGACCACCCTGGGGCACGTTTCAAATGTTACAAACAACATCGCGTTATCCACTTAATTCTAAAGTCCAAATAGCTACTCACTTGTTCAATGTGACAAAAATGTAGTCCATTTGTATTGCTTGTTTGAATTTTCTCACTGATATTTACGACTCCAGTTGATCGGTTTAGTGTGTATTGTTTCAATATTGACTTGAGATTACATAAAGTGAGATAAAGATATCAATCATCTACCTAGCTTAGATAAGGATATTTGGATCAGTTCCATAACTCATAAATGTAGATGCAGATTGATTCGAATCTGAATAATAAGACTCATTTATAATTGTTTAATTAAGTAAGAAAATGGAACTTTAAAATATGACCTGTCTATTTCGATCTCTTTATCAACCAACATACACAAACATCACAGTTCTAGTAACTTAATTCAAATTAAACAGTTTTAATAGTTAAGTTGGAGTTTTATCTTTTTATATTGTAGAGTTCTAGTTATTTGAGTATATTTATGTTAGCAAAAAAAGGTAGGTCATACTTTGATGTTGATAACACTTTTGAATAGGAGTTTTCAAAAAAAAATATTTAGGTCTTCTCCTTATCCGAGAAGTATTGTACTTTAGGATGAACTTAAATCATATTTAAGATGATAATGACCTTACTACACACACACGCACACTGAATGATGTCATCTTCAGTTAATACTGATAGACCAAATTAGTCAGAATTATCATATAATGGTGAAATAATCTTCCTAGATTGTTCAAGATGTCCGTTTTTTAAATCGGCACGAAGTTTAAACATAACTTTTCAGTGACTTTTTCTTCCTAGTAATTCAATTGTATTAGGTGACCCAAACTATTCCTCAGACAAGTCTATAAATGATGTCGCACAAAACCGTTGGAGCCAGCTCACTGTTGAAGAGATTAAGTGTGAATAAATATCTTGGATTAGATTGTCGTGTGCGGGGTCTTCGGATGCCGAGTGGTGGCGATATCAGGACGGAATGACCATTCATTGCTTTCAAGTTCTCAGTAGTCGCCTAAAGTTCTAATCAATTTATGATTTCAATGAGATCCTTTCTCAGTCGTTTATGGCCTATAGAACTGTTAGTCAGTTAGTTTGTTTTACTCGTTTTGGTTAGAACTGTTACTCAACTTAAACATTTTGTTTGGTAATTTCTATGTGAGAAATGACAACCTCATTCAAGTCTTACCATTTATAAACTTTTAAAACAGTACACTGTTCATACTTATCTTAATATTGATTTCCAGAATAAACGACTTATCCAGCCTGCAAACTGATTTCTCAGTATCACATGAATCGCTCATTAAGGCAGTCGTTATGTGTGGACGAATTCCTATCATATGTTCCCAACCAATTGACATGCATATACATTGAGCGCTATACGATGATATAAGCTGAACGTTTGCATTCGAAACGAATGTGCTTTGCTTTGATATACTCATCTGTAAGCCCAATTAATCAGTTTCAGTTCCTGCTTGATTGGTGTATTCAGA
>CALYCR020000219.1:0-14880 GCA_944470395.2 Schistosoma turkestanicum | reverse complement strand
AATCAGGATCTCGGACTAGGGATCCGAGTCTGGTCCCTAAAACTTTACAGATAATGCGTATTAATACATTTTGGTTGAGAAGGAAACAGCATCGAAGTCTGTGACATTGACAGTCAGGACGACCGATAAGAAACGACATTGGAGTACGTGACATTGATATCTAGGACGATCATAAAATTGACCAGTGGGAATCGACCAATAATTCTCTTAGGATATTGGATGAATATCCTAACAGATTGTAATTGTTTAAGAGAGAGATTGAACTTTTTTGATCAATCTTTGTTAGCACGAAGATCTAAGAGCACTTAGACAAATCTACCGTCTCTTATACACTTGTAAAGCTGGTCAGTATCGCTAATAACTTACAAATAAGTCAAAGAGTCACTTGCTGACCCGGCGAAGCCAGTCGAGAATCAGATCTGATCATTTGGGCTATAGTAGATAGGCGACAGTGCTGGTCATGATGAAAACCCTGAGAAAATTCTTTAGCAAGTAGATCCTGAAAGACTTACATTGCGTCTACGTATACCCAATAAAAGGTAGTCATCTAAGGTTAAACAGATATTAAATGTAACCTTACCTTACTTACTTACGTCTGTTATCTCAACGTAGCATAGGTCGCTGACCAGCATTCTCCAACCTACTCTATCCTGGATCTTCCTCTTGTGACACAGATGGTTGGTTTCTTCAATGTGTGTGCTATCCACTTTCAGCGTTTCTTTCTGATTTATTCCTCCACTGGAATCTAGTTTATTCTTTCACAGTGTGTCTAAGAAGCCTCCATAATGTTGGCCTTAGCACAAATTACACTAATCCAGTAAAAACCTAGAATCACTGGATAGCTGGTTCATCCTATTATGAGATCAGTCAGGGTATCCACGACTCCGTAAACGGGAATACAACTCATTACTTTCGGTCTGCGTGAGAACGCCCAACCTCTAGACCACAGATTGAATTTAGACAGTAATGTCATAGGATGCCGACTCAGAGGTCTAGAGGTTAAGCGTCCTCACGTGAGACCAAAAGTCAAGAGTTGTATTCCCATTTGCGGAGTCATGGATGCACACTGCCACTGACTGGTCTCATGACAGGATAAAATAACCGTCCGGTACTCCGAGGTTTCTAATAGTGATCTAACACTGATTGGTTCATGGAGTCAATAAATCATTCAGTCGTTTCTCTATAGTAACTTAAAGGTGATCAGAAAATCAGAGTAAGTACTTGCATTTTCAGTAATGTGTCAAATGAAATCAGTCTCATAGTCAGAGATGTTATCGCCTAGCTATCTGAGCCGTGACTGAGCTCTTGTAGGACTGAAATGTATTTAAAATCGATCGATCAGTGGGTAGTGACAAATGTCATGTGTGTCAGTTCCTTTTGAGTTCTCATCGAATTCTATCGACTAAGCTGTAATGCAGCCACTAATCTGTGGAGTATCAGTTGCCTCAAGATTATAGGTACACCATTTTGACGAGTGCTAATTAGCATGAAATCTAGGTTAAGATAGAATTTTTCTGTCGACCACTTCGGACTTCACTCTTATATCTCAACACAGTGCATGTAATGTCTAGTTACCTAGATTAGTGACCACACTGTAACGCGATCGATAGATTTCATCCAACGTCGGTCACTATACAGTGATCGATCAATTGTGAATGTAGTTCATCACGAGTAGTGCGCATTCACGACTGCCAATGAGCCAGTCCCATATTAGGACGAGAAGGTAGTTCATTGCTTGCAGGTTTCTTATAATGATTTAAAAGTGACTGATTCATCATTTCGATAGAATTCATCGATATCCACAACTGTACTATGAGAATTGGACTTTGATTTTTAAAAGTTTAATTTTTGACCTCCTCTCATCCACTCACTCACCCACACACATACACACAAACACTTAAATTTCACCACATATTTCCAGTTACAAATTGTTATTTCAGTGAATCAATATCTATTGATCCAACAATTTCTAGATTATCTGCATCCTTAAAACAAGACTGATAGTTAGTGTTGTTTATGACGAGTTAGGTTTTTAGAGGGTGAGGTCACCTACCACACATGCCCAATCTTCTTCCTTTATCAGGGCTTGGGACAAGCAGTAACCCGCAGAGGACCTCTAGGCAGAGTTAGAGATAAAAGGGATATTAGGGGGTGTAAGAAGGATTTGATTTTGACCAATTCGGTCTCGAGTGCTGTTAAGGGTATGAAGGCGGTTGTCACTTCCCGGCTGCCCACACCGTGGAGGAACCTGAAAAGGAAGGTAGATTAGTGCTGGTCTTAGAGACCTGGGTGCGTGACCACAGAGTCCAAGGGATAACTGCTTGAGGCCGGTCACGCACAAACTTTTTATGAGAAGTTTTTTGAGTTTTAGCTCCGCTCTTGAAAGCCCTTGGTGGGCACCCTTACCAACGGAGACGGAAATCCGTGAGGTAAGGTGAGGTGTGACATTTTTAGGGCTGACCTTTTCTAACCCTTCCTTCCTTGTGAGAAGGCAGCATCGTTGCAGATGCTGGTTGTCCGATAGAAACACCTTACTGCTGCCACACCCCTCCACAGTCAGTCAGCAGTACGACTTCGCCCTCAGACCTTGAATAGCTGCTTTTAGTCTCATCGTTCTCCAATCGACCTGCCTGCTGTCATGGTAGAACCTTCAGAAACATATGTTCTAGCCAATATATCTCGGTTGGGTCATCACAATAGGCAAGCCCGACCTCCACGTCAAGCTAGCAGCTACGGTCAGGCCAGGCAGAGGAGTTAAGATTGATTGATGTTATCAAATAAGTGATTGTACTTCTTTATTCTATATATTGATTATTATTTCAAAAAGGAACTGGACTCATGCGAATTCTTCTCGATGTTCATCCATTAATAAGATGTGGTCCAGAACCAGTGGTTACAACATCTATTTTACGATTTAAAAAATTCTATGAACATATGCCAAAACAATTGTATGCGGCAGGAATTTATCCGCATGTATATAATCGTGCAATAGCTGCATTTTTTAATGAAATTCTTATTAATATGGGTCCACCAGCCAAACGGTTATGTCATAAACAACCATTTTCATTTTATTATTTAAATTATTTAAATGAAATATTTCCAAATGCAAAATTTATTCATATGATACGTGATGGACGTGCTGTGATTGCTTCATCGATTAAGTAAGTTAGCTGTTGTTGTTGCTGTTTTTTTTTACTTTTTCCGAATTCAATTCAATTGTTGGCGCATTAGTTTACTGTTAACGTTCATCACTAGGTAGGAGGTACGCTTGAGAAGCTATTACGTACGAGTTCACCTTAATCTGTTGCTATCGTCTTGCGGAGCCCAACCAGGTAGCCTACATCTACCAATATGTCTCAGTCCATTGGTCAGTGACTTCATGGATTTCCGCCATGTTTCGATTTGTCCGTCCCTAGGTTTCTTCCAACCTACTCCTACACCACAAAACATATCTCGACGAGGTAGTCGGTGGTCGGGTAGACAGACAGACAGACAGATACAACGTAGAACTTCGTACGTACGTACATCAGTTCAGGTTGCCATGCCCCATCAGCACACAGACACAACTGTCAGTTCAAATCGAAGAGTGATAGCAATAATAGAAGTATTAGTAGTAATTAAGAAGATTAGGGAGTGAAGATATGATTCGAAAAGTAGAATTCAGTAAGAAAAATTTAGAAGAAGAAAGGTAGAGATTATGAGGAATGCAGAAGCTCATGAACCATTGTCCAGACAGGCTAACTTAAATCCCAAACTGCAAAACAGAAGTCTTTGTAAGCGTAGAAAGTATATTCTAAAAACACCCAGCAATCACAATACAATCAAGCATACAACTCTCGTTTATTTATAAATCATCGAAACGTCCTTGGAACAGTTAAGAAAATAGCACACTAAAATCCGCAGCAGCCAATCACAGCCATGGATTTTCCTGGTGGGAAATGAAATCTCAAGGTTACCTGATAAGCCCATGCTGGCAAACGTGAACTCCAAAATTAAGGCATTTATCAATCGAGTTCTGAGGGATCTAACATCCCTAACACTTAAGTACTTTTGCCTGTTAACCCCAATGGAGCATAGGCTGCTGACTAGCATTCTTTAAGCTACTTCATCCTGAGCCTTCCTTTATGGTTCTGTTCTACTGTTGTTCATCCTTCTTGTGTCTCTGTCCATTTCTCAACGTAATGTGTTCCTTGGCCTTCCTCTTTTCCTTTTACCTTGAGGTTTCCAGGTGAGGGCTTGTCTTGTGACGCATTTGGGTGCTTTCAGCAATGTGTGTTTCCTATGCACTTCCACCGCTTCTTCCTGATCTCCTCCTCCTTTGGAATCTGGTTTATTCTTTCCTACAGTAGGTTGTTGCTGAACAACGGATCTTCAGTATTTTGTGTAGACAACTGCTAATGAATACGTTTATCTTCCGGATGATGGCTTTGGTAATTCTTCAAGTTTCCGCTCCATACAGTCAGTCAGTCAGATGCAACGTAGAACTTTGTACATAAGTACATCAGTTCATGTTGCCATACCACATCAGCACAGAGAAGTAATCGTCAATTCAAATCCAATAGTAGAAGAGGTAGTAAGGGAATTAGAAATAATCGGAGAGGTTAGGATTAGAAGATACTACTCAAGAAGTATGATTCAGTGAGAAAAGTTTAGAGAGTCGAAACTAGAGGTGTTGAAGAATCCAGAAGATTAGCATTTGAGAGAACACAGAGAATAAATGCACTGACGCCATTGCGAACGATTTTGAGCCATGTCATTCAAGGTCTCTAACCATCGATTATTATCATCTCGCGGACCCCAACCAGGTAGTCGACAATTACCGACATGGCTCAGTCCACTTGTCAGTGACTTCATGGATTTCTGTCATGTTTTGGTTTGGCCGCCCCTAACTTTCTTCCAACCTATTCCCACACTACAAAACAAGGCTCGACGAGGCAGCCGGTGGTTCGGCATACGCAACACATGTCCCAACCACCTCAACTGGTGAAGTTTCATTACTTCATCGATTGATCTGCCATTCTTACCTAGCACCCGATTCCTAATAACAGCGTTGCTCACTCGGCTGTCCCACGATATACGAGCAATGCTTCTTAAACATCTATGATCGAATACTAGTAACCTACGAACATCTTCTACTCTCATTGGCCATGTTTCACAGCCATAAAGTAAGACGGAGCGAACTACTGCGCAGTACACTCGTCCTTTAGTCAGCAAACGGATATCTCGCCTACGCCATAAGTGACGCAGGTTGGCAAAAGCCAATCGAGCCTTCTGTATCCGTGCTGAGATTTCGTCAGTCACCAGGCCATCGGCACTGATGAGACTCCCAAGATAAGTGAATCGGTCTACACGTTCGACTACTTCACTTCCTATCACTAGTTCAGGTGCCGAAGCAACCCAGTCTTGAAGCAACATTTTGCATTTCGAGGGGGAAAACCGCATCCCGAACATGCTTGCATTGTTGCTTAGGGTAGTCAGAAGACTCTGCATTTTGTCAGCGTCTTCACCAAGTAGGACTATGTCATCGGCATATTCTAAGTCAATAAGCGAGCCACCTGGTAAAAGGTCTACTCCTGAAAATTCTGACGAGGATAATGTTATGTCTAGGAGCATGTCTATGATAAAATTAAACAAGAATGGAGAAAGTGGACATCCCTGACGGACACCACTTGATGTAGAGAATTCCGGTGACAGTTCGCCATAAGCCCTCACCCGACCAGTGGTGTTCGAGTAAAGAGCTTGTATAAGGTTAATGTACTTCTAGGGTACACCTTTCAATGACAGACACTGCCACAGAACCTTACGATCAACAGAGTCAAATGCCGCTTTTAGGTCCAGGAAAACAACTATTGTAGGACGCCTAAATGTGTGTCTATGTTCCAGGACCTGTCTGAGTGTGAAGACGTGGTCTATACAGCCACGTCCAGGTCGAAAACCAGACTGGTTTTCTCGAGTCTGCTCTTCACGAGCTTTCGTTAAGCGTCGAAGTATTATTGAGGCCAATATTTTAGATACTATATTAGTTAGACTTATTCCCCTGTGATTGTCACAAGAAGACTTTTGTCCTTTCTTATAGATTGGGACAATCAAGGATTGAGACCAGTCGGATGGGATTACGTCCAGTTCCCAGATTTTACCTAAGATCTCAGTCAATCTAGCTGCTAAAACTGGACCACCATCCCTGAATATCTCAGGGGTCAGTCTATCAGGACCTGCAGCTCGTCCTCGTTTCAGATTTCCTAACGCTTTCTCAACGTCATTAGGACTAGGGGGACTTACGTCGATTTGCCATTCAGGATGACTGGAGATCGTGGGTAACTGAAGAGTGGCTCGTGGCCAGTTGAACTGATCCCTAAAGTGTTCTGCCCATCGATCCAGTCTCCTGGATTGAGAATGGATAATAAGACCATCCTTTTCCGAGATAGTCTCACTCACATTCGGGTTCTTAATACCGGTTTCTTTAATAAGGCGGAAAAGTTGTCTAGTGTTGCCGATCGCCGCTGCCTTTTCCATCGCTTTTGCTTTCGCCACCCACCACTGTTCGCGGTCGTTGCGCAGACTTTTTATAAGTCTGCGCCTAAGCTGACTACGCTCTTCATCATGCTCAGAGTCAGGTGGGATGCGTTTTCGAGCATCCATCAGTTCGGTGGATGCGGCTGAAATCCACGGCTTCATCCTAGCCTCATGGTTTACCTTACTAGCAGATATCACTGCTGTTTCCACAGCCTTTTTGATATCATACCAACCTGCTTCTGGATGGGAATCGCTTGCATGGTTGCTTAACTCTCTTTCTAGTAGCTCCTGAAATATTTTCTTGGTTTGATTATCATTAAGTAAAACCCTAAGAGGCTTTCTTACGGTGTCTTTCCTACGTCCAGTAAGCCTTAAACAGATACGAGCTCGCACTAGAGCATGATCTGAATCCAAAAATGTGCTCCAGAACGAGCGACAGTCTTCTATCGAACCCCTCCATCGGTGGCTGATGGCGATGTGATCTAGTTGAGTGCTCCATACAGTAGAACAGTTTTGAGCCCCAGAGGGGCTCTAGGCGGAGTTGAGTGCGTAATGCAATTGTGCAACACGATTGCACAATTCTTTCAATTAGAGTTAAGAAGATGAGTGTTTCCTTTTTTACACAATTGAAATCATCAGTCACTACATAATTAAATGTTATGTATCTGTTATTTATGTTAGGATATTCATCCGATATCCTAAGAGAATTATTGGTCAATTCCTGTTGGCTAATTCATACAGGTCAATTTTATGGTCGTCCTGACTATCAATGTCACTTCAAATGTTGCTTCCTATTAGTCGTCTTAACTGTCAATGTCATAGACTTCGATGCTGTTTCCTTTTCAACCTAAATGTATAAATACGCATTATCTGTAACGTTTTATGATCCGGACCCAGATCCTTAGTCCGGGATCCTGATTCTCTTCTGGACACGAACCTCATACTTTCTGAATGCTTGTAGAATACATGTTCTACTTCATATCAAGTCTTCTCTTTTTTTTACTAAATATTGGTGTTGGGACACTCGGATTAGAGTAGCCTGTCGTGTCACCGGATCCTCGATCCTCTCTCTAGTTTTTTTTTTGACCAAAGGTAACTCGTAATAAATCAAGCATATCAAAATGACATGTTTACATTCATACGTAACAATTAATATTCATGTTCTGTTCAATTTTCAATAATCATACTAAATCACTGTTATTTATATAGACGTTCAATCAATCCATTGTATGTTTCGGATAAACCATATTTGGCATTTAATTATTGGGAAGGGATTACTAAAAAAATGCATGAAGATTGTTTAAAAATTGGTTCAACACATTGTTTAACTGTACGTTATGAAGATTTAATATTGAATACAGAGAAAGAAACAAAAAAGATTTTCAGTATGTTCAATAATGTAATGTATATATTTAAACATGCACACATACACACACACACATAACTAAACTTGAACAAATCAATGGTTATTATAATCATTATTTAAAGTGTATGTTTTTATTTGTGTAGTAAGTCAGTTGTAACGTAGAACTTCGTATGTATGTACATAAATGCAGGTTGCCATACCACATTATTAGCACAGAGACACAAATGTCAAATCAAATCCCATAGTGATGTAGATAGTAGAGGTATTTATGGTAATGAAGAAGACTAGGGTTCCAAGATATTATTCAAGAAGTATAATTCAGTGAGATAAGGTTAGGAAGACAAAGGTAGAGATGCTGACGAATCCAGAAGATTAGGATTTGAGAGAGCTCTAAGAATGGATGCACTTGCGCCATTGCAAACGATTTTGAGCCATTTCGTTCAAGGTCTATAACCATTGAAGATTTTCGTCTCGCGGACCTCAACTAGGTAGTCAACATCTACCAGCATGACTCAATCCACTTGTCAGTGACTTCATGGATTTCTGCCATGTTTTGGTCTGGCCGCCCCTAACTTTCTTCCAACCTACTCCTACACTACAAAACATAGCTCGTCGAGGCAGTCGGTGGTTAGGCATTCGTAACACATATCTCAACCACCTCAACTGATGAAGTTTCACCACTTCATCTATTGATTTGCCATCCTTACCTATTACTCGTTTCCTAACGATAGCATTGCTCACTCGGTTATCCTACCATATATGAGCAATGCTTCGAAGACATCGATGATCGAATACTAGTAACCTACGAACATCTTCTACTCTTAACGGCCATGTTTCACATCCATATAGGAGAACGTAGCGAAATGCTGCACAGTACACTCGTCCTTTGTTTAGCGAACGGATATCACGCCTGCGCCATAAGTGACGCAGGTTGGAAAAAACCAATCGAGCCTTCTATATCCGTGCTGAGATTTCGTCAGTCACCAGGCTATCAGCACTGGTGAGACTACCCAGATAAGTGAAGTGATCAACACGCTCGAATACTTCACTCCCTATCACTAGTTCAGGTGCCGATGCAACCCAATCTTGAAGCAACATTTTGCATTTGTGTAGTAAATTGATACTTGAAACATGAAGTAATTTTACATTTGAAATATTATTCAATCATGGTAAATAAATGAAGATTGAATTTATCCACCGAAAAATAACAACTAATAACCATCAGAATTAACATTACTCATCTCTACAAATCGATATTGTTTTCACACCTAATGATTACTAGTATGATAGGTTTATGGAGACTGTTAAGTTACTTTTCGAAATCATGAATCAATCAATAGTAGACTATCACTATAAGAAGCCTGGAAGCACCGAAAGACGGTCGTTTCGTCCTGGTATCAGACATCCACATCCATGCACATCCACGATGAGTGAGCTTGCGCAAAATCCTTAGATTGATCAAACTTAGATAATAACACCGCAGGATGTAGGCTCCGTAGCCCTAAGATAAGGTGTTTACGACAAAGACTGAAGTTCCTGGGTTAGAATCCTGCGAGTGACATACATATATATGATGACTAGCTTAGAAATGATTTCTTCAGCGTTCTTTTGAGAAGCTTAGATTAATGAAATCAATGGATATCAGGAGTGAAATGATGTCGAAAAAATCTAACTACTGAATATGAATTCAGTAATATAAACGTTTTGTATTGACTAAAGTTTTCAATTTTTATATAATTCAGAGTTTGTGGTGTTACTTTAAGTAAATTATTAGGACTGCATTATTATAAGATTCGAACGGCGTTACCAAGTCTGACAATCTGAAAAGGTAACATGGGTCTATTTGGGTAACAGATGTTTACAAATGATTAATCATTGAGTAGTGACCAAAGTCATGTTTGTCTAGTTAGTTAGCACTGAAAAAATTCAACCGATCAGTTTGCAATGCACTCATTATTATTAGCATTTTGACACTACGTACACTCTGTTGAGATTTTAAATGTCTATAGATGGTTAGCAAGTTACTCTGAGACTGTGTTTTATGTAAGGTGACACTTGTCAACAAAAGATACTTGTAATTTTGAGGGAATTGATGCTGTTTGTTTTGAATGATAGAGCCAAGGAAATGACTATAAAGTCATTAATTCATTCATGATACATTCAATTTACTGTCCATTTACACTAATCAACACAGTATTATTATTAATATATAATAATCTAGTTCAGTTCTTCAACTTGAGGTGGGGGAAGGATTTGATTGAGTGCAAGTTGGTCTTCCGTGCTATTACAGGTATGAAGGTGGACGTCCATTCCCGACTGCCTTCAATTTGAAAGCGTATTCCTTGAAGAACCTGAAAAGGAAATCGTATTAGCGTTGATCGTGGCGACCAGGTAGCGTGACCGCAGAGCCTAAGGGACAAATGCTTGAGGCCTGTCACGCACGGCCTTAATGTGTTAGCTACGCTCTTCAAAATGCCTTACTGCTAGAGACTGGAATCCGTGATGTGAGGTGAGATGTGACATTTTAGGGTCGACCTTTTCTAAAAACTTCCTTTTGTTATGAGCAGACAGCATCGCTGCGTATGCTGGTTTTCCAAGAGGAACACCTTACCGCTGTCACACCCCTCTACAGTCATCAGTACGACTTCGCCCTCAGACCTCAAGTTACTGTTCTTAGTCTTACCTGTATGGCATGGTAGGAAATATAGGAATATGCTTTCCTTCCATTATAGCTCTGTTGAGTCATCATGATAAGCAAACCCAACCATTACATCAAGGTAGCAGCTACATTTGCGACTTCTACAACTGAATTAACAATACGTTTGAAAAGATTCAATCGTACATAAATTCCCACTCAATCATTTTTTTATGCCATTTCTATTTTTCTTTGTTTCTCTATCTAGAATTTCTTGATTTACCTTGGGATCCAATAATTTTAAAACATGAAACTGTGATTAACAAGATTTCTAATTTAAGTCCGTAAGTGAATAGTTGTTTTTCAGTAAGATATTACCCGCATTATAGTATTATGAAGATCGTTTTTTTCACCTTGGAATCATGAATAAATCATTGTTAGACCACCAATAGAAACCTAGAAGACGTGACCAGTGGAGTTCAGCTGCGTCGAAGGTGTAGGCAGTAACTAACGAAGACAAATGGGTAAGGTTGAGCAAAATCCTTAGATTACTCAGTTATACATTAATACCATTGGGTTCCGGTCCAGTGGTCTAGGAGTTAAACGTTCGCTGGCACAAGATCGCAGGTCTTGGGTTTGAGTCCTGCAAGAAGCAGGAGTCGTGGATGTACACAGCTGATGAGTCCTATGCCAGGACCAAACTTACTTACTTACGCCTGTTATCCCCCGATGGAGCATAGGCCGCTCACCAGTTTCCTCCAACCAACTCTGTCCTGTGCTTCCCTTTCCAGTTCTGTCCAATGTTTGTTCATTTCTCTCATATCTTTCTCTATTTTACGGCGTAATGTGTTCCTTGGCCTTCCTCTTTCCCTTTTGCCTTGAGGGTTCCATGTGAGGGCTTGTCTCGTGACGCAGTTGGGTGCTTTTCGTAGTGTGTGTCCTATCCACTTCCACCGCTTCTTCCTGATTTCCTCCTCGACTGAAGGAATCTGGTTTGTTCTCTCCCACAGTACATTGTTGCTGATGGTGTCATGCCAGGACGAAAAGATAGTCTTTAATTGCTTCCAGGTTTCTAATGGTAGTCTGAGAATGATTTCGAGGTGAATAATAACTGCAACTAGATTGTATAACCATGTTCAAAATCATTTATCCATAAACAGAGTACAGTAATATATGAAAAAGTCAAGACCAGATGTAGTTTCTTAACAAAATATATGAACATAACCTTCAGATTCTTCTGGTTAGCGTTCTTTTAGTGAATTCGTTTTCTACGGGATGAGGTCGCCAACCCCCCACACGCCCAACCCTCCTCCTTTATCCGGGCTTTGGACTGGCAGTAGCCCCAGAGGTGCTCCAGGCGGAGTTAACCTTCAGATAGATCTTTGTAATACAAGCAAATTATTGACTATCCTTTTTCAGATGTCTTTTGGTTTGTGAAATACTTTGATAGTGTTACGCATTTCAATCTCTTGATACTCTAGTCTTCAGTAGTATATCCTGAATGACGCTATGCTGCATACTACTTATACGCCACCTTGTGAGTAGCATCTACCACAGTAGTATATTAACCTTGATTCATACCAAGTTATCTGCTTTACAAAACACTGTGTCAACTATATTATATAATACTTTAATTGCAGTTCAACTCAACAAAAAATTCACAAGTTACATATTTATAAAGTCTAGGATAGGCCATTTTTGTCATGTGGTTAGTGACATTTGTCTCACACTCGATATAACTGAACCCCATCAGTTCAGCCAGTCAGATTGAATTCAGAAGTGTACACTAAAAGTTTAGCACACTCAGTCCCCGTAAAGAGACCATCGATGCAGACTATCAAGAATGACCATTCTAGGATGAGTTGGCTGTTCAATAATTCATGACTTCTTATGATCTTCTAACCATAAATATTTTAGTGATTATGTTACAGTTATTTAACATCAGCTGATTGTTAACTCAACATAAGAATTTAAAATATTTGTGGCGGATACTACTCACAACGTGGATTTGAAGTAGTATGCAGTGAAGTGACTATCAGTAGTCATCAACGGAGAGAAGAGCACCTGGAGGTTGAAGTGCATGGTATGGTCAAAGTATTTAGAAGAACAGAAGACATTTGATAGCGGAAAGTCAATCATAGTTAATCAAGCAGTTCATCCAATTATTCTCTTTGTAGTAATGACAGGAAAAAAATATTAAAAAACCGTCCTTAAAACTAAACGATAGTGGAAACTTTCTTATACTCGAACACTTGTGAAAGTCAATGAGACGTTATTGATTTTCATTAAAGTTACATAAATTTCCGAAATTTCATTTTCTTTTCTTGAAATCATGGATCGATCAATGTTAAACCACAATTAGAAACCTGGAATTATTGGACAGCTATTTCGTCCTAGAATGGGACTCATCAGAAGTGCGCATTTGCGACTTCGGGTCACCGGAGTCGAACCAATGACCCTCGATGTTGCGCACGAACACATAAAATTATAGACCGTTGAGCCGAAGTTCAACGGTGTTCATGTCTAAATTCAGTCAATCTAAAGTGTCGCACAACCTCACTAATTGTCTTCTGTAGGTAATCACCTACATCCGACATGGTTGTACTCTACTGATCACAGCTTCTCATTGGTACATCAAGGATTTACTAATGAGTAGGGACTAACCTACCGAAGACAATGGATGAGGTTTCGCAACACCTTGGATTGAATAAAGTTAGACATTAACATCGTTGGATGCCGGCCAAATCAGTGGTCTAGAGGTTAAGCGTTCGTTGGTGAGACCGAATGTCCTGGGTCCGACTCCCACGAGTGGAAGTCATGGATGCACAGTCAGTCAGTCAGTTGCAACGTAGAACTTCGTACGTATGTAAATAAGTTCAGGTCGTCATATCACATTAGCACACAGACGCAAATGTCAAATCAAATCCCATAGTGATAAAGATAGTAGAGGTATTAATGATAATGAAGAAGACTAGGGTTTGAAGATATTATTCAAGAAGTATAATTTAGTGAGATAAGGTTAGAAAGACAAAAGTAGAGGTACTAACGAATCCAGAAGATTAGGATTTGAGAGCCTACATCTACCAACATGACTCAGTCCACTTGTCAGTGATTTCATGGATTTCTGTCATGTTTTGGTCTAGACGCCCCTAGCTTTCTTCCAACCTACTCCTACACTACAAAATATAGCTCGTCGAGGCAGTCGGTGGTTAGGCATTCGTAACACGTGTCCCAACCACCTCAACTGATGAAGTTCCAATGCTTCATCTATTGATCTGCCATCCTTACCTAGTACTCGTTTCCTAACGACAACATTGCTTACTCGGTTGTCCCAGGATATACGTGCAATGCTTCTTAAACATCTATGATCGAATACTAGTAACCTACTCTTAACAGCCATGTATCGCATTCAAGTAGGAGAACGGAGCGAACTGCTGCGCAATACACCCGTCCTTTGGTTAGCGAACGGATATCTAGCCTATGCCATAAACGGCGTAAATCGGCAAAAGCAAATCGAGCATTCTGTATCAGCGCTGATGAGACTCCCCACATAAGTGAAGTGATCAACACGCTCGACTACTTCACTACCTATCACTATCATGGATGCACCCTTCCGAGGAGACCCATCATAGAACGAAACGACCGTGTCCAGTGCTCCCAGGTTTCTAATGATTGTCTAACACCGATCAGTTCATGATTTCAATGAAGCTCAACAATCTAAACAACCCCATAATGAAAACTTTCATTTTTGTCTGTTGTATTTCTTTCTTTTTAAATCATATTAAATGTACAATTTTCTCAACGCGAACACCAACAACTCGAACAACCACCACCCAATCAGATATGAAGCAAGTTCAAAACAAGTGATCAATAAAATTTATCAAAATTCACTTTTATCATGGACAACGAATGATTCTATACTACCAAGAGAATTGATTGAAAAAATACATTTACAAAGTGAATTATTGAAACGGCTGGGTTATACACAACTTGGTTTCCCACCAAATTATTCTCTGTTAAAACCACTTTCTTAATTCAATTTTATTTTTTTAAAAATAACAAAAAAGTGTTATATATATTCAAGCAATAAATAATCTTGAATATATTGTTAAGATGATAGAGAGGGAATTGTGTAGCTTATTTGAGTGAGGTTGAAATTAGGGTTAGGCATCGGGGTTAACCTACTTTATTTATGAATTTCAAGTATACTATGAAATGATAAATCTCCCGTTTCAATTTCTGTATCCTGCTGGGACGACCGAGTAAGCAATGCTATCGTTAGGAAACGAGTTCTAGGTAAGGATGGCAAATCAGTAGGTGAAGGATTGAAACTTCATTAGTTGAGGTGTTTGGGACATCTGTTTAT
>CALYCR020000218.1:0-14882 GCA_944470395.2 Schistosoma turkestanicum | reverse complement strand
GTATGTGTTTCTTTGCGTTATAATTCCACGTAGATTGCTGAAATGGATCCAACAGACCACTTAGCAGAGCTCAATATAACGTCGGAAAAAGCTGAAGAGCTTCAAAAAATTAGAGCGACATTGCCAACATTCACATCCACATCTTCGGTTGAAAGTGAATTAGCTAAGCTGCCTACGGAAGGACCTTTCAGAGCATTTGTTTACAATGTATCGTTTGCAGCTAAAAAAGACGAGGTCATAGAGTAAATATTCTTATTTTACGTTATCCGAACTTCTTAAAGATTTTTCTCCCCACTCAAGGTCACAGATGTTAATATTGTTGTTAAAGACGGTGAACCCCGTGGTTTCTGTTTTGTTGACTTTGCAAGTCGAGAAGATCTGGCAAAAGCTCTTGAACGCTCTGATTCATATCTGGCTGGTCGACAAGTCAACGTTCGCATTGCTGCTCCCAACAATGTAAGCTTTGTCACTAAAAGTATTTTCCGCCATGGTCTTGGAGCATTTATTCCTTATCATAGTTCCTTCTAACGGGTGATATTGGTTTTTTCGACATTTATGAATTTTTATTATTTTAAACTTTCATATTGAGGTAGTTTAAATGACTTTGTGTGTGAACTCAAACAAAATGCGGCCTCTTAGCATGTTTGCTTTTACAAGCCATATCATGAAGCTACTAAATGGATATAGTTCATGGAGCCCCATAAAACGTCCATTGGTTGGTCCGATTAATCATGGGTGTCTCCGATGCATTGCTCAAGTACCCTGAAACAACGAATTAAGCAATACCGTCGTTAGAAAACGAGTACTAGGTTTGGATGGCAGATCAATAGATGAAGAAATAGAACGTCAGTTGAGGTGGTTGGGACATGTGTTACATATGCCTAACCACCGACTGCCTCGCCGAGCTGTTTTGTGTTGTAGGAGTAGGTTGAAAGAAAGCTGGGGGTGGCCTGACCAAAACATGGCAGGAATCCATGAAATCACTAACAAGTGGACTGAGTCATTCTGGTTGATGTAGGCTGCCTGGTTGGGGTCCGCAAGACGATAGTAGTCTATGGTTTTAGACCAATAACATGGCTCAAAACCGTTTGCAGTGACGCAAGTGCATCCACTTTTTGTGTTCTCTCAAGTCCTAAACTTTTGAATTCTTCATCACCTTTACCTCTTTTAAGTTTATATCTCTAGATTCTACTTCTCAAACGATATCATCGAACCCTAAAATCTCCTGATACTGCTAATAAATCTACTACTATGGGATTTGAATTGACAATTGCGTCTTTGTGTTAATGTGGTATAGCAACTTGAACTGATGTACTGACTGACTGACGGATTAATCATCCTGTTATTTTGTGGTCTGGAGCTATGTAAAGCGATAAAACAATATGAACGTTTATCAGCCAACAAAAGAACCGTAAATCAACTTAAATTTTCTTAGGACCAGAAGCGTTTTTAGTAGTGGTTGTAGTTTCACATGAGGGATTCACCATTCTGTACAAGTCATCAACGCCATTTAAGTTTAGTTATTGCGATCTCTTGCCTTGACGTCTTCAATATCCCACCAGGAATTTTAGTAGGTTGTCACGTAAGTTTTTTTATTTTATATATGCCAATGAACGAAAACATTTCGGTAGACGAATGAAACTACAATCGGACGTCGAAAAGCACGTTTTTCTTACAGCACGTGACAAAGTGTGAATATGTGATCTATGCATCGACGTTCAGGTAGGAAACCAGCCTGGTGTACTCAGGTCTGCTATTCACGAACACTAGTCAGGCGTTGAAGTATTTTTAACTGTGATGTTCTGTGCACTATTAGATAGACTAATTCCTTGGTGATTGTCACAGGAGGACTTTTGTCCTTTCGTATAAATTGGGACAGTCAGGGATTGAGACCAGTTGTATGGGATTACATTCAGTTCCTAAATTCTACATAAGCTCTCAGTCAATCTCAGTTCTAAAACTGGACCACCATCTCGGCTCAATCTATCAGGACACGCTGCTCTCCCTTTCTCCAGATTTTCTGTCGCTTTCTCAACTTCATTAACAGCCGGACAACTTACATCAATTTGCCATTCTGGTTGACTGAAGATCGTGGGTGACAGAAGTGTGACTGAAGGCCAGTTGAACTGATCCCGAAAGTGTTCTGTCCATCGATCCAATATCCTGGATCGAGAATGAATAATAAGCCCATCCATTTCCGAGATAGTCTCACAGTCGGATTCGTATTACAGGTTTCCTTGATAAGTCAGAACATTTGTCTACTGTTGCCTATCGCTGCTGCCTTTTCCATCTCTCGCTTTCTCTGTTACTACTGTCTTCGATCATTGTGTAGGCTTTTTATCACCCTGTGCCTAAGCTGACTTCGCTCTGCATTATGTTCAGAGCCAGGTGGGATGAGTTTCCGAGCATTTGTCGGTCCGTTAGATGCTACTGAAATCCACCGTTTCTTCCTAACCTTAAGGTTTCCCTTACTAGCAGATATTACTGCCGTTTCCACAGCTTTTTGAATATCATCCCAAGCTGCCTCAGAGTGGGCATCATTTACATCGCTGCCTAACTTTTTCTATTTGTTCCTGAAATATATCCTTAGCTATGCTATCATTAAGTAGAACCCTGAGAGGTTTGCTTGTGACATCTTTCCTACGCCCAGTAAGCCGCAAACAAATACGCGCTTTCACCAGAGCATAATCTGAATCTAAACATTTGCTCCAGAACGAGCGGCAGTCTTCAGTGAAGCCTCTCCATTGATGACTGATTTGTAATATGGTCTAGTTGGGTCCACCATTGGGTCGGCTTTCGCGGTCGCCAGGTCAAGAGATGTTCTTCCTTTTGCTCAAAGGTGGTTCTCTATCCAGACAAGGTGAAATGTAGGTAATGATTTTACTGGGATCCTGTATACAAGCCATCTAGGCACCTATTTCATATGCTTTGCTTGTATTGTCTAATTACTCCTGCCTATGTGTGTCCACACAAACACGTAAATTGGTAAATGCAATGATATGTGATGTAATCGCTCGTACAATGTGTAGACTTATGTGGAATCACGTGCTTATTCCTTCAAATTACAACCAGTTTAGCAGGGTAGTATGTTTTATCGATGGTTGCTCTTGGCCTCGCTTAAAGTCCTACTGTTTGATTTGCCTCTATGTGATAAAGATTTATAAGTAATTTTCTCAGCAGAATTAGAGAGGTTTCTTTGTGTTGATTGACTCTTACACTTATTTATAAGCGTTAGTGGTTAACCATATGGAATCATTATTTCAGTCAACAGTTTCACATCGTCTTCAAATGTATCTGTAGTGTATATGTTTTGAGTCTTGTTGAAGAGGCATTTTACTAAACCTTGCTTGAGTTGCAATAGAGAAAAGCGGCAAAAATCTCGATATTGCCCAGTCCAAGTTGACTTCCTATTAACTGATCGCTTTACAGTTCCATTCTCCCTTTGAATTTCTATTTAATTGACCTTTATTGATTTTCATACAAAATGTACTGACAAGTATGTGTGACCAGATTATTCGAAATGTACAACGCAGATACATCACATTTTCCAAATCAACTCTGTCTTCTCATCTATCAAAATTAATAGCTTTCAATTATGTCAAGTGTACCAGTGTTTTCTAAGTGGTACTAAAGCTGTCAAGAAACTCAAAAAAAGATGTTTTCGCAATTTACTACTCCTGTATCAATGCAGAAACTGCACTAGAATATCAGAACTAGTTATTTTACTGTTAAACATTGACTCAACACAAAATAATTTATTCTTTAAATTATAGTCTGAACGAGGTGCTTTTGGACGAGAGAAGAATTTCCATTCTGGAATGCGTCGTAGTGAAATGCCTTTCGAGCGCCAGCGAGGTGGCTACAAACCTGCCGCTCTTCGGTATGTGGTCAGTTAGTCTGAAAAAAACATTCTGTTTAGTGTATATATATATGTAATTAATTGTTTCGCTGCTTCGATCAGTTACTTTTCATACATTTCCTAGACTTACATTAGGTATCAATCGATTTCGTGTGTTACGTTCACTGCTTATAGGTTAGAAAATTTTGTTGATGAATACCATGAGATATGACCGGTGACTTAAGGAACATCACAATGCACTTTCTTAGGCTGCTGGAGGCAATCAAAGCTAAGTCTTGAACCTAGACCCCCTATGAGTTTTAGCCCACACAAAGTGATTTCAACCTACAGCAGGATATGCCAAGGTAACTAAAGGTTAGTGATATCTCTCCTTCAATTCATTGAGTCAATGCAAAACAGTTAATCTCTTTTATAACTTCTATAAGTGTGATAGAAAGATAGAATTAGTCTGGAAAATGTAACATATTTACACAGTACATTTCTACTAATCTGACCACACATTTATTAACTGATAAGGCATTTTTGTGTATGAAAATTAAAAATATTTGAACAAATAAAATGAAGTAACTAAGAATACAGAGGACGACAGTCAATCAGTTTTCAGCACACTATTTAGAGATACTTCACCTTATACAATATTCACCACCCTAAAAATTTATTGATCGTGTTCTTTCATATAAAACATTCTAAGGTTTGAAAACTCAAGCTAAATTTATCCTAAGTAAGCAAAAAACGATTGTACCTAAAAGAAGTGTCTTATTTAGAAGATATGACCACCATAATTTCACTAATCTCTAGATAATGTAAGAAAACAGCTTAACAGTCGAGCTTTGCTTCTGATCGAAAAAGTTTGGAATTCTTAAATACCATTCGGAAGCAGAAAAAAAACTGTACCTCTTATCCATATTTCAACTGATATTTTTAATGAGTTTATACAATCATTATGAATTTCTTTTCAAGAGATTTCTGGAAACAAACTTAGCCACAAGATCGCTTCCATATGGAGTTGTTTTATATTTTCTCAACACACTTCTTTTCTAGTCAATCTAGCTATATTTTGTCCCTTGAGATGGTGGAGAAAACTTGTAGCTCAGGTGGATGATTGTGGTGGTGTTTTGTTCTCTGAGCTGGTTGTTTTGGTTGTGGAGCTTTCATTGTACTTCTGCTGACACATCATCAGCACAAACTTCAAATAGAGTAGTGAAGCATTCGAATTTCTCCACGTTTGACCTGTAGCTTGTTCTGCTAACCTTGATCTTGATTGGTTGCTGTTGTCCTTTGACTTGTCGTTGTTTGCACCTTTATTTTGATTGTATCCCCCTTTTCGATCTGTTTCTTGATCCAATGTTTGTCTATTGTTTTTCTGATTGGTTGATAACTTGGGTCAATGTCTATATGTTTGTTGATTACTGATTGACCTGAGTGCCAAGCTTCTAAAAATTCTCTAGTGTTCTTTATCTTCCCCTTATCCAGTATTTCCACATTGTTCCAATCCAATGTATGTCCATAATATTCGGTGTGTATTGATATAAGCGAAGAATTGTCATGGCCTTTAACTGCTAATTGATGTTCACGCAACCGAAGCTGAAGAGGTCGTCCACTTTGTCCTATGTAGTGTTTTTCATAGTTTGAGCAATTTATTTTGTAGATGATATTTGGTTTTTCTTCCTTTGTCATTTTGTCGTTTGGTCTACATAGGATTGATTGAAGTGATTCTGTTGGTTTGTGTGCCACACCTATTCCAAATGGTTTCAGTAGTCGTGCTGTATGCTCCGATATGTCTTTTATGTATGGTAGGATGGTGCGTTTATTTGTTTCTGTGCTTGATTTCGCTTCTGATAATGATTTCCGTTGATGTTTTCTGATGAAGTTGCGTTGACAGTAGTTCTTTTGGAAGACAGTCATCAGATGCTTTTCCTCATTTTTAATGCTTCGTATGTGCTTCAGTGTCTTCGCTCTCTTGAACAAAGTTTGTATGCAGTTGATCTTGTGGGTTCTTGGGTTGTTGCTGTCGTAGTTGAGAATTACGTCTGTGTGGGTTGGCTTGATTATTTTATCGTTATTCCTTTTTCTCACTGGTTTCGGCTTTGTTCCTTGTACTAATATGGAGATATCACAGTACTTCATGTGCTGATGATGTAGTTCAGAAGAACAATGAAAGCTCCACAACCAAAACAACCAGCCCAGAGAACAAAACACCACCACAATATTTTGTCCCTATTATATTGATCCTCAGTTGCATATTTAAACAAGAAACGTCTGGTATTTTAGAGATATATTAATATTTAGGCATAGATCACTACTATAGTTCAGTATTGTTGTATACTTCTAGGGATGATGGTGAAGATGCGGAATCGATTTGGAAAAGAGGATTTGTCAGTCGTACAAGTACTTTTGGATCATCTGGATTTCAAAATCATTCACCTTTTGAGTCTAGCTTTAAACCTGCAGCAACAACAACAACGATAGGAGAGCGACCAAAACTTAATTTACTTCCTCGTTCTACACCACGAAGTACAAATGAACAGCTATCTGAACGACATTCAAAAATATTTGGTGAAGCTCGACCAGTAGATACAGCTAGTAAAAACCGTGAAGTTGAACAACGACTAGCATCGACTGATCAAACTAGTGTCTTTTCTACAAATCATTAACTCCCTGTCTCTCTCTCTCTCTCTCTGTATTTTAATGTTCTGCATACATTAATTTTTAAGAATTTTTAGAAAATATTATGTATCACAACCCAGGATGATGGATGATGATATATTATTTCATTTTTTTTGCTGTTTATATCAACTCTTACAAAATTGTGAATGCAACTTAGGATTACTGTTATAACGATGTACTACTACTACTGTAAAGCTGTATCGTAAAGTTTCCTCTATATTTTTCATTATTTTATCGTTATTCCTTTTTTCTTTTTTTTTTCACTGGTTTCGGCTTTGTTCCTTGTACTAATATGGAGATAATCACAATACTTCATGTACAGGTATCACAGAGAAATTAGCTCTTGTAGTAGTAGTTGACACTTAAATTTCCATGAATATCAAGTGCTTGCATAACACAATGATCATGCCTTTGTGTTTTTTTTTCTCTTCTGATAATAATTAATTAGGATTTGATTACAGATAAAAAGGGATAAAGTCAAATAAGTTGGTGCTTTTTGATGTACTACATGAGAAAAAGGTGTCAGTCAGACGCAACGTAGAACTTCGTACGTAAGTACATCAATTCATGTTGCCATACCACATCAGCACAGAGATGTAATTGTCAATTCAAATCCAATAGTAGTAGAGGTAGTAAAGGTATTAGAAGTAATCGAAGAGGTTAGGATTAGAAGATATTACTCAAGAAGTATGATTAAATGAGAAAAGTTTAGAAAGTCAAAACTAGAGGTGTTGAAGAATCCAGAAGATTAGGGTTTGAGAGAACACAGAATAAATGCACTGGCGCCATTGTGAACGATTTTGAGCCATGTCATTCAAGGTCTCTAACCATCGATTATTATCATCTCGCAGACCCCAACCAGGTAGTCGACAATTACCGACATGGCTAAGTCCACTCATCAATGATTTCATGGATTTCTGCCATGTTTTGGTTTGACCGCCCCTAACTTTCTTCCAACCTACTCCTACACTACAAAACAAAGCTCGACGAGGCAGTCGTTGGTTAGGCATACGCAACACGTGTCCCAACCACCTCAACTGATGAAGTTTCAGCACTTCATCGATTGATCTGCCATTCTTACCTAGCACTCGATTCCTAATAACAGCGTTGCTTACTCGGGTGTCCCACGATATACGAGCAATGCCTCGAAGACACCTATGATCGAAAACCAGTAACCGACGAATATCTTCTACTCTCACTGGCCATGTTTCACAGCCATAAAGTAAGACGGAGCGAACTACTACTGCACAGTACAGTACACTCGTCCTTTAGTCAGCAAACGGATATCTCGCCTACGCCATAAGTGACGCAGGTTGGAAAAAGCCAATCGAGACTTCTGTATCCTTGGTGAGATTTCGTCAGTCACCAGGCCATCGGTACTGATGAGACTCCCGAGATAAGTGAAGCGGTATACACGCTCGACTACGTAGATCACCAATGTTGGCTTGATAAGATGGTTAGTTAGTGTGCTACTGAAGAGATGTTTACGAGGTCAGTCCAGTAAAGCGTAACGCGCTTTTACTTTTTTCTGTATATAGTGGTGGCTTAGTGCTTAAGGCACTTGAATTAACAATTAGATCAAAAGATCGAATTTCACTTTACGTATTTCGGTTTCGGGCAGCTGGGTAATATTGTAGTGAAGGAGAACACAGGTGATGGCAACCAAATTTTATTTAACGAAAATTACAGAGTTACTCAGTAAAATAGGAAAACCATATCGTAAACGGTTAATTTTCAAATCTTCAATCCATTGTCTGACATTTCAATTATTCATGCGTTTCATACAAATTCCATTGTGTTCCCACTCTTCCTTTCTTGATCTTCCCCCATCTTCTGTTGCCAGACATTACGTTTACACACGCGTCATATACTACTTGTAAGTAGCACGCACCACAACATCACTATCTTTAACAGAAAATTTGTAAACCGGAACTAAATACATAAATTGATAGGTCGAAAAATGTCTCTGTTTAGGTAAATATCCTTTAACGCCAAATGAACTTGTGTGCTAATGTATTAACTTGCTATATACCAATGTAAAGGAAAATTTTCTTCATTCTTTTGCGAAAAATTTGAATATCCCAAAGTCTACTAGTTTCTCCCAAAATATTCACACTAATTCCCGACCGAAGCTGCTACCTTGACGTGGTGGTCGGGCTTGCCTATCGTGCTGACCCAACCGAGCTATACTGGCTGGAACATATGTTGCTGCAGGTCCTACCATGCCAGGCAGGTCGATTAGAGAACGATGAGACTAAAAGCAGCTACCCAAGGTCTGAGGGCGAAGTCGTACTGCTGACTGACTGTAGAGGGGTGTGACAGCAGTAAGGTGTTTTCCTCGGACAACCAGCATCTGCAGCGATGCTGCCTTCTCACAAGGAAAGGAAGGGTTAGAAAAGGTCGACCCTAAAAATTTCACACCTCACCCTACCTCACGGATTTCCGTCTCCGGCGGTAAGAGTACCCACTAAAGGCTTTCAAGAGCGGAGCTAACACTCTAAAAACTTCTCATAAAAAGGCCGTGCGTGACCGGCCTCAAGCATTTGTCCCTTGGACTCTGCGGTCACGCACCCAGGTCTCCAAGACCAACACTAATCTGTCTTCCTTTTCAGGTCCCTCAAGAAAAAACCTTCCACGGTGTGGGCAGCCGGGAAGTGATAACCGCCCTCATACCCTCAACAGCACTGACTGAATTCCCGTTCCTATCATCACACAACAAACTCATCACATAATAACTTAGTGCTTACACATGGCCTGACATAATGCAATATTATCAAATAGTTTTCAGGCTTTCCACAAAATTTTATTACAATTAAACCAGGATGAGGCGTAATTATTGACATATATATAAATATACCTGAGGTCTAAAATATAATTACTGGATATTATGTGAAAAAGTGTTATACATATTATTAATTAAATAAACAAAATCACCATCTCTTATCATGTGTATATTCTTAGTATATTATCAGTACTTGTAATTATGTATAAATTCATATACACAACACAAAATAACTGATCTACCGCTCGATACAAATCTAATTCTCCACTACGTATAGATTAAGATTAGGTGTATACGAAGTCGCTACAATTTGTATTAGTTTTTGTGAGATATTTATTTGATTGACTGACTTGTTTTACGGATCATTTCCACGTTTCAAGCGTATCAGTTGTAGGAAAAAGGTCAAGAGACAAGTATACACATTCTCAGTAGGTTTTGTCTTTTAATCATAGAGGACTTAGTTCTTGATGAAAGTTGTGGCATTTATATGATGACCCGAACAAATGAAGTTCAAGTTGTCACGATTTACATCAGATCAACGATAGAGAATTAGGATAGAAGCTAGTGGATGAGAAGAACAGTGATAAATTGAATGAGGGGACCAATTAACTAAACTAGGGAACGAAGACTTCAATAGTAGTGCTGTTAAAGGTTACATAAATAGATTATTGCGCCCTCCACCAAGTGTAGGTTGCCATACTTAATTCATCAAAGAGTGACTTTCCTTCTTGACCAGCTGTGAATAATTTATCTTGCGTAACATCTCAGATCAAATTTTGATGGCTCTATCATATCTTAATACCAGTACGTACTAAAGCTATTAGTAGAAGCTGGGGCGCTTTAAACTTGCTCAACAGAGCATTCCTTTTGATCTTCAGTACTAATATCTGACTTGATATATCCGAACACTGAAAATTGGGTAGTTTTATAATGAGATCTACGATGACAAATCAGTGAAGTGTATATATCAATTAAGTCTGTATTTACTCTGTTAATATAGTGTGATACATCTCAGTATCGATACAGGTTTGTGAAAAGTACCAAACTATTTCATTAGCAAATAAATTGCACTACATAACTAGTAATATATGTAAAGTACGATGCTATTGGGGGTGGGTGTACTAGAAGTGAAGTGAATAATAATCGCTTCAATAAAGATTTTAACATAAGTAGGTCGGAAACCTAAGAAAACAGACTAAAGTAGTTGTTCAGGTCGGTCTATCGTTTAAGACCGCTAACAATAGCTATACTAGATTGCGGCTTGCTGGAGAGAAGTCTCTTACAAACACTCCATGATTCGCATTTGATTCTTTGTGCTTCTGGAGAAAACGAAGCCAATTTCAAACACCATATTGTGTGTACTCTAATTCTTTACTTTGGGTATTGCTACGACATATCTTTCTACCTTTGACATTGAGTGGAGTTTCCATCGTAGGAATGAACATGAAATGTTTATCAACACTCAGTGGGCCTTCTATATAAGCTTCAGCTTACAGACCCATCTATTTGATAAAACGTCGGGGATAAGTAAGTTTCACTCATCAGGAGTGAAATTGCCTGCCGTGCGCACTGTAAAGCTGATTAGAGTTCTATGCTGTTATTCTGATTCATGGTGACGAATGTGTTTTCGATACTACAGCAGCATGAATCTAGTTTTTTAATTACCTTATGAAAAGTTCCATAGGCGAACCCATTGCCATTGCACTAATCTACCTACGATCAACATTTTTAAGGATAAGATAAATATTTGAAATATCCCATCTGGCGGCACCCAGCGTGCGTTTCTGCGACATACTAGTAGTCCGGCTGTCGCTTCATTGCTGCTCTGCAAAAAAATGTACCGATAAGGTTTACCTTTGTACAACGGGTGGCTGTTTTCACCATGCGAGTAGCTACATTCAACTAAACTGACCAGCGACTGAATAAAATAAAACGTAGAAATCATCTACAGGATCGTGAATAATGTGTTCATAATTGGCCGATGTAGTGCATAGCCAACTGTCAATTCTCATTCATGTTGTTCTTGAACGCGGTCTACTGAGCCATCTTGATATGAGCATAATTCTCTATTCATCGCAAGCAAACACTTAATAGAACGATGGCGTAGCTTAACCTAGGAGAGAGCTCCGTCACTTTTGAAGAAGCCTCATTATAGATTTTTGGGAATATGACAACAGCTAAGAAATTTCTCCCAGTCTACATTTCAAAAACATTTTGGGAAACACATGGGACTTCAATGAAAAACCTCTGGGATTCCCACTGTATATGAACGTGGCAGCCGGTTGTTTGCACATAAGCATGTTTGCCGCCACATGCCCTCAGACATTAAAACCAGTTTAAGGAGTGACTTGCAAGATCTTTATACAATGAACAACTAAGTAAACAATTATTATTATTATTTAAAGATATACTGGTACAAAAGAAATCGGAAAATGTGTGCGCCACGCAACAAAAAAGAAGTTTTGAAGAGATAGAAAAATGACGGTGAGTATAAGAAAACGCAAATGAGTAAAAACTAGTATGTGAGAGTAGTAAAAACAATCGAGGAAGTAGTTTCATCAGTAGAAATACAACTAGAAAGATTTTGCTTAGTTAAAGTTCTTGCAGCAAGACCGCTACTAGTTTCTTCTCTGAACTTTGTGTGACAAGGTTTTAAGCCTTAAGCACTCCAACGGAGTCGTGATGTCCCAACAGATGCCAGTCCTGTACAGCTCTTTCAAATCATGGCATTATCTCAAACATTGATCACGTCCCTGCTTTTCCCAACTAGTCCAAGAGTCCGTGAATAATTCACAATGTGGAACTCACTACGGTGACATAAGTATCAAATATTAAAACCAATATCAGAGTATAAATATGATGACACCGATGAAGTTATTGTTGCTTTACTATATCGCATGTTACCGAACCTCTGCATTACTAACATGATGTTCTCAATCCTTTGGAGACAACGATGATCAATCACTACATGGCTTATCATCAACTCGGAAGCTAAGTTTTTCAATTATATAGCGAAACTTCTTTCACTAATACAATGTAAATCCGACCTTTTACAGAGAGATCAGAATAATGATGGCGTAATTAACTGACTTTCACTAAATGTAGATTGGTTTCATTATGAACGCCACAACCAGCACTCACACAGCTGCCTAAATATAAAAAATTTTGGTCTTTTTCTAACAGGTAACCACAAAGAGTAAGTGTTTGTACAAACTCCTATCAGCCTGGTAAACGTACTTTGCACTTGTGTAACGTGTATCCGAGGCGTCCAAAGCACGCGCCACACCTACGGACACTCAACTGATCAGGTGCGGATTGCATAACTAGGGTATCATCACACGGCAAGACAATATTACTCACACTAAATGTCAAAAAGTCTTTCTTCGAGTGACAGATCCACACTATCATTGCTTGTGCCCGTTAGGACTGTTTTCAGAGCGTCATCGATGTCGAAGTTGGAGATGAATGATGTAAGTGGGCAGCCCTGTTTAACCCCATTGCTAGAATGAAGCAGTGATAGATGAATGTATGCCCTCGTTCTTCCTAACGTGTGTATTTAGCGCCTTCAAGATATTAGTAAAATTCTCAGCCACAATCATCCTTGACAGAAAACTCAGGAGAGCAATCCTGTCCAACGAATGGAAGACGGCCTTGAAATAAGGAAACATGACGATCATTGGCTTCCATTCTGCGTTACGCTGCTCTCAAATTCGGTGAACATGTGATCGTTTCATCCACGACCTGAACGAAAACAAGTCTGCTCCTCGTCAGTCAATCTCTTACAGACTTCCCATTGTCTGAATGATATGATGGAACCAACAGTTATTTGTTTCGATTGTAGTCACCACTTTATTCGAGAGCTCCGGCAATGAAACAGCTCACTGTTCCAGGGAACATATTCTTAAGCATCTGACGTAGACAACCAATTCACAAGGTGATTGAGCGACATAAGAAAGTGAGGTCCCATAATAGGAAGCGGACAAGAACAGATTCAAACGCTATTTATTCTGTCAGGATATCGGAGAACATGTTCACCACTGGTTTGGAATCATGGTTATTTAACTGCTCTAGGTAGATCGACCGCATCCACTAACCTGGTTTAGGCTTTCGATATTCACATTTATTTAACTCTACACTCGTCATGAGAGGGAAATGTGTAGGACCTTGCTAGCAGCAGCTTGTGGTACCTACACATACATTTGAGTTTGTTCATATTTAATTCCGTTAATTCCTTTCGATTAACTTGTTTAGCTAAGTCATTGGTATAGCAATAACTTATATGTATCATTGGCTTTTATTACTGTCCGGTTGCTTACAACTTACGTACATATTCATCCTATTCGCTCTAATGTTAGCGTCTTAAATACTTCGATGACTAATCAATTTTCCTATGTATATATGTATACATTTTAATCCTATTCATTCATTAGCTAACTCGCTTATTCGTTTGCTTGCCCTTCGGCGATCACACATTTTTTTTGCTTGTGCCAGTGGTTTGGTGGTCCATCTGTCGTGCGCCAAATAAACGCATTCGAAACTTAGTAACCCTGTTTTGATTTAAAAACCGTGAGGCGTTATTTAGAAACGGTTATCTGGTCGAACCGCATACGAAGTCCAAGGACATCGAATACTGACCGCTATGAAACCAGTAAGGCAACGGCCAACGCAAACTTTGTAGGCGTAACCGTATGAGTACACTTTGATGAGAACAAACTTTTCCCACTGTTGATCGTATGAGGGTTTTTAGGAGGAAATGATTCTTACAGGACAATTTATGAAATCGCAATTACAAATTATCCACGTCATAAAAGTAGTGTTATCTCGTTCAAACTGTATTTATGTATCTCCATATTTAAAGGACTGATGTGTTTTATATATTATGCATTAAATTACAATAAAAATTATATGTATATCTATATAGATAGTAATTTGAGGTTTTCTTTCTAAACTGTACAATTTTCAGAGAGTAGTTTACTTTTTATGTTCATTTCCAGGTTTCGTCCACTGTGACAACTAGTACAGTAATGTACTTGTTCGTTTGTATGAGTTGCCGATGACACAATTCTGTTCAACGACGAACGTGTTGTCTCTATGAGCGTTTCAGTCACAGGGTTGAGTGTGAATGTTGATAGTGAACTGCCCTGTTACACATCCATTCTTATTGTAGTTCGCAATAAGCTCTGACTCAACAAGTACGTTTCATGTTGGGACTTTGTGTAAGTTTAATGTAATCTTTTGGTATACTTTTCAGTGACAGACGCTACAATAGAACCTCGCCGTCAACAAAGTCAAATGCTTCCTTAACGTAGCGGAATACAACGTTTTCCGGATGTTTCGGTCTGTGTCTGTGTTCGAGGACCTGACGAACAGTGATTATCTGGTCTATACAGACAGGTCCAGGTCTGAAACTAGCCTGGTTTTCTCGAGTCTGTTCTTCATGAGCTCTAGTTAGGCGTCCAAATATTAGGATAACAATTTAGATATTATATTGGTGAAACTCATTCCTCTGTGATTGTTACAAGAAGACTTTTGCGGCAATCAGGGATTGAGACCAATCAAATGAGATTATTCCCA
>CALYCR020000217.1:0-14898 GCA_944470395.2 Schistosoma turkestanicum | reverse complement strand
CATTATCGAACACCTGGAACTGTACTGAAAGAACAAGAATCGAGCGCGAAGAAATCAAATTGGTTTACACTAGCTCGTGAAAAAGATATTGGATATTGAATTGGAACGCGCTTGGTACAAGCTGTGACCTGGTAACGCATTCGAAACATAACTCTATTAACTTCTAGTTTCGTTTATCAGTCTTAATCTTACACTGGCTTTATATCTGGTTGCTATCTATTTATTCGTATATTGCATGTAAGTGCATTCTATGTGCTTACTGAATCGTCGGCTGATCTTTTTCTATTGTTCTCTCTTCCAGATAATTTCATAAGATGCTCTTCACATTCCCTCCTCAGCACACAGGGTACCTTCGGGTTAAACGCAAACCAACCATAGGCTGAAGTTACAATCCAGACGTGCATGTTCCCCTGGGACGCTTCGGATATTGCACTTAGACAGAATACAATCAGCAACGAGGAAAGTATATATATAGTCAAATCAGTACTCAACCTGTCATGTTGAAGTAGTCATTAGAGTTTGTAAGTCAAAGTAAAATTCATACTCACCACTAAAATTAAAGTAAATTATTGGAATATGAGAATATAACCCACAAATGAAGGATGGCAGCAATGTAGAAGGAATAGCTGTGGAGTATCAAGTGGATAGAAGAGAGGTTGAAGTAAGAAGCTGTATGAATGTACGTTGAAATCGAAGTTTCAGTGAAAAAAAGTAAAGTTTGTCAGCAAAAGCATCGATAATAAATTTTTTTGACTGTCTCACTGTTTTGCTATCAAATGCCAACCTATAAATGATGGTGTAAGCGCCTATGTAAGCATGTTGCGGGTGTCTTGGCATAAAAGCGACCTCAGTATATTTTCGGAAACATGAGTCTTGGAAGTAGCAAGCATATAAGAGCAACCTCAGTGTTACTGATTAGTCGCCTCATCACTGAAAAGACCCGAAAGCAAACGAACTGTTCTGCCCCACAAACATGGGTGGTTTGAAGTCATTGCCCAAACCACCGATGTTTGAAACTCACACAGTTATGAATGTTGATAAAGTTGTGCCCAGGGTAGCGGATTGCGTTCTAATCAGCCAGTTTACAGGTGAACAGTGTCGATCGACCCAGTAAGTGCTCTTTCTACTTAAAGTAAAAACTAAATAGATTTTATTCAACTAGAAACATTTAATGCTACTTAGGAGAGTAAAAGTAAATAAATAGAATGCAGCACTGACTACATTGTAGTTTAAGTGTGTGTAGAGCTAATAATATGGAAGCAGGGTGCGAGTAAGTTCACGTGTGCAGATAAGTCAATGCAACTGAGAGCTTCATCAAGAAGTACAAACTCATGTGACCCACAGGCCATGCGTTTTTCTGAAGGGAAGCCTATCCCATACCAGTGCATACCTAGTAAGGAAGAAGGTTTCTTGACTTTTCGCTGTATACTACTCAAGTTTGACAGTAGATACTTTACCTCGAAGGTCAGGTACACGTGGTCGTTGGACAAGGACTAGGCTACAAAAGGAGTATGTAAGCTTGTGCAGGAATTTAAAGTTAAGGATGAGGTTCTACTTAAGCCTTCTTTTGCATAATGGATCAAGCCCAAGTTCATTACATCGAGTGAGCTGTGATTTAAGACTTTATGAGTGGAATTCCTTTGTATTCCTTGAAGCTTCAATATATCAGATAGGCGTAAGTTGGAAAATAATAATGAGCAGTATTCATCTTTTGGTTTCACGGACGTTTTGTAGAGAATTATTCTGGATTCTCAATGAAGGAATGTAGGAACTATGAAACCAAGCATCGTTCTCATTCGGGAAACTGTATTGGAGATATGTTGAGAGAAGTTAAGGCTGTGCGGATAATGCACTCTCAGGTCAGTTACAAATGTGAATTTGGGCAGTACATTCCTGCCGAGAGTGAGACCAATTTTTCGGTAGACGCGTCTTCGAAACACATCCAGCCACATTTTTGAGTATTCGACTTTAGTTTCCATTGCTTACACCAGACATCTACAATAGTGAGTTCATGCTGGATTGTGTGCAAGAAATTTCTTAAGTGGGCTCTGTTAGTTTTATAAACCACATCCAGGTCATGAGCATGAGGGAGGTTTTTACCAGTGCTAAAACAATTGCATATGCTTTTGATGTAGATTATGAAAAGTAACGGACTCAGAACACTGCCCTGCACTACACCACTGGTAATTGGTCGAGGTGTAGATGTATGTGAATTGATTTTAGGAATCTGGTATCTATTCGTGAGGAAAGACCAAATCCATTGCAATAGATGGCCAGTAATCTTGACGGACTGAAGTCTGTTGATCAAGAGACTGTGAGGCACGTTATCGAAAGACTTTATCATATGAAAATATAACACGATTACTAATTGCTTTTGGTCGCGTATGCTGTTAACTTAATCGAAGATATCTGTCAGAAATGTGATTCATGATCTAGTTCTAATGAGGCCATGTTGTGAGGGGTCAATGTGACCTTCCCTGAGTAAGTGATCAGATAGTTAATCTTTTGTCACTTTCTCCATTCAGTCAGTTGCAACGTAGAACTTCGTACGTATGTACATAAGTTCATGTTGCCACACCACATTAGCACAGAAACGCAAATGTCTAATCAAATCCAATAGTGATAAAGATAGTAGAGGTATTAATGTTAATGAAGAGGACTAGGGTTTGAAGATATTATTCAAGAAGTTTAATTCAGTGAAATAAGGTTAGGAGGACAAAGGTAGAGGTACTGACCAATCCAGAAGATTAGCATTTGAGAGAGCTCAACGAATGAATGCACTTGCGCCATTGCAAACGATATTGAGCCATGTCGTTCAAGGTCTCTAACCATTGGTGACTATCGTCTCGCGGACCCCAACCAGGTAGTCTACATAAACCAACATGACTCAGTCCACTAGTCAGTGACTTCATGGATTTCTGCCATGTTTTCGTTCGGCCACCCCTAGCTTTCTTCCAACCTATTCCTACATCACAAAACATACCTCGTCGAGGCAGTCGGTGGTTAGCCGTACGTAACACGTTACAACCACCTCAACTGATGAAGTTTCACCACTTCATCTATTGATCTGCCATCCTTACCTAAAACTCGTTTCCTAACGACAGCATTGCTTACTCAGTTGTCCCACGGTATACGAACAATGCTTATTAAACATCTGTGATGGAATACTAGTAACCTACGAACATCTACTCTTAACGGCCATGTTTCTCAGCCATATAGGAGAACGGAGCAAACTGCTGCGCAGTACACCCATCCTTTGGTTAGCGAACGGACATCTCGCCTACGCCATAAGTGACGCGACTTGGCAAAAGCCAATCGAGCCTTCTGTGTCCGCGCCGAGATTTCGTTAGTCACCAGGCCATCAGCACTGATGAGACTCTCTAAATAAGTGAAGTGATCAACAAGCTCGACTACTTCACTCCCTATCACTAGTTCAGGTGCCGATACAACCCAATCTTGAAGCAACATTTTGCATTTCGAGGGGGCAAACCGCATCCCGAACATGCTCGCATTGTTGATTATGGTAGTCAGAAGACTCTGCATTTTGTCAGCGTCTTCACCAAGTAGAACTATGTCATCGGCATATTATAGATCAGTAAGCGACTTTCCTGGTAGAAGGTCAACCCCTGAAAAATCTGACGAGCTAAATGTTAACTCTAGGAGGATGTCTACAAGTTAAACAAGAATGGACATAGTGGACATCCCTGACTGACACCGCTTGATGTAGAGAATTCAGATGACAGTTCGCCATATACTCTCACTCGACCAGTGGTGTTCGAGTAGAGAGCTTGTCTAAGGTTAATGTACTTCTTTGGTACACCTTTCAATGACAGACACTGCCACAGAACCTCACGATCCACTGAGTCAAATGCCGCTTTTAGGTTCAGGAAGACAACTATTGTAGGACGCCTAAATGTGTGTCTGTGTTCCAGGACCTGTCGTAGTGTGAAACTGTGGTCTGTACAGCCACGTCCAGGTCGAAAACCAGACTGGTTTTCTCTAGTCTGCTCTTCACGAGCTCTAGTTAGACGTCTAAGTATAATGAAGGCTAACAGTTTAGAAAGTAAATTAGTTAGACTTATTCCCCTGTGATTGTCTCAAGAGGACTTTTGTCCTTTCTTGTAGATTGGAACAATTAGCGACTGAGACCAGTCAGATGGGATTACGTCCAGTTCCCAGATTCTACCTAGAACCTCGGTAAGTCTAACTTTTAAAACTGGACCACCATCCTTAAACACCTCAGGGGTAAGCCTATCAGGACCTGCTGCTCTCCCTCTCTTCAGATTTCCTACAGCTTTCTCAACTTCACGTAGACTGAGAGGACTCACATCGATTTGCCATTCAGGATGACTGGGGATCGTGGGCAACCGAAGTGTGGCTGAAGACGATTTGAACTGGTCCCTATAGTGTTCTGCCCGTCGGTCCAATCTCCTGGATTGAGAATGGATAATAAGACCATCCTTTTCCGAGATAGTCTCACTCACATTCGGGTTCCTAATACCGGTTTCTTTGATAAGGCGGAAAAGTTGTATAGTACTGCCTATCACCGTTGCCTTTTCCATCGCTTTTGCTTTCGCTACCCACCACTGTTGGCGGTCATTACGTAGGCTTTTTATCAGTCTGCGCCTAAGCTGACTACGATCTTCATCATGTTCAGAGCCAGGTGGGATGCGTTTTCGAGCATCCATCAGTTCGACGGATGCTACTGAAATCCACGGCTTTATTCTAGCCTTAAGGTTTACGTTGCTAGCAGATATCACTGCTGTTTCCACAGCCTTCTTGATATCATTCCAACCTGACTCCAGATGAGTATCACTTGCATGGTCGCCTAACTGATTTTGTAGTTGTTCCTGAAATATATTCTTAGCTTGATTATCACCAAGTAAAGACTTAAGAGGCTCCCTACGGTGTCTTTTCCACGTCCAGTAAGCCTCAAACAATTACGCGCTCGCACTAGAGAATGATCTGAATCTAAACATGTGCCCCAGAACGAGCGACAGTCCTCTATCGAACCCCTCCATCGGTGGCTGATGGCGATATGATCTAGTTGCATCCAACGTTGAGACGTGATATAACAGGGCTGACATTAATCGGTCTGTAGATTTGGATTAAGTCCTTTAGTCCGGATGTATGTACAGGGAAAATATGAGTTAATTTACACGTTTCGGGGTATATACCAGACTGTATTGATAATTTAACAATTTTGAGCAAATGCACTTGAATGTTTGGTGCTGCCATTTTCAAAAGTATGGAAGGGATCTCCGCCGCATCACAGCTGCCATTGGGTTTGAGGGTTTGAATGGTGGCTTGAATATTGCTAAGATCGAATTTGATGGTATTGAGATTATTCTTACTGCTACAATTAATACTAATGTCAAGGGTAAGAGATGTGTTCTGATTGAGGTAGAACCATGTACTAAACAGTTCACAAATAACCGCTTCGTCATTATAAGTCTGCTGACCATGTAGTATAGAATGAAGTTTTCGATCTGAGTCCTTCTCTATGCGTTTGTTGATCAAACGACAAAAGTTTTGGGACTTACACAAAGTAACGAGAGCATTATATACTTCTTCTTGCTTACGCACTTCGTGTTTGCGTTTTACACCTTCAAGTACATCATAGATTTGGTACAGGATGCTGTAGTCCTTAGATATGCAATATGCCTGTTTTTGGTTAACATAGTGTAGCCGTGACTTTATGAGTGATATAAGGAGTCATTGTTTTGAAAGACGTTTTGGAAGGGATAGTAGTGTTTAGAGCAGAGTTAATGGTGACATTGAACATATGTAATGCATCAGGGAGTTCGAGACTAATAAAGAACTCAGTCCAGTCGGAGTGCTGTATTAGGAACCAGAAACTCTCTCAGTCAGTGTGTTCATAGGTCTCTGTATTGAAAACGCACTACTGTTTTAGATTTGTCGCATTTAGCAGGAAACGATAGAGTACAGAGGACAATTTTATGGTCACTGTTGTGAAACTTTTCGCAGACCGCCACAGATGTTGATGTGACATCGTGACAAACTACCAACTCGTGAATGTTGTTGCCAACCATGTGTGTTGTGTCTAAGAGACTAAGTATGCATTCAAGGTGTAGTGGACAGTAATGTGTCTGCCAGTTGATTACAGGCAGGTTGAAATCACCACAAACATGATTTTGCAGGTGAATTTAATGGAGGCATCTCCGGCAAACGACTCATCAATGTCAATCGATCGATGGGTGTTTGGAGCTCGCTTTACTCATCCAATCATTGTTTTACATTTATGCGCGTGCACAGTTAGCCAAACCGAATCAGGCATATTAACAATTGAATTATCACTTCCCTCAATCATTCATCTGATCATGCTTAGTAAATAGAAGGTGTGGCTGATGCAGGTGCAGCCTCCTGCAATCTGGCAGCTAAACAACTAGAAAAGTGTAGTGGCTCAGAATCACTTAGTAAGAGTCAGCGTACGGAAATCAGATTTCCGGTTGCGACATATGCGAGAATGAAACAAACAAACTATCTTTCGACATTTCATCTGTTGAAATGTAACGCTAATGAAAGACCATAGGCTAGCAATGTCAGGTTCGTTATGCACAATAGTATTTTGCACGCACTGAATACTTTCGAACACTTGAGACGATATATGGTCAATTACCATTTCAGTCTTTTGTAATTTCAAGATCGGAATTTTCTGGAAAAATAAGGTAGTAAATCATGAATGGTTTGTTCGACGTCAACAGCACTTAAAGTATCCTTAGAATTATTATTGGCGCCTGCACTTGAGTTCAATTCACAGCCGTTCGGGTTAATGAGATTGTGATCAGACTTGCTACAAGCCGTTTGCTGTTGTTCAGTCTCAGTTTATTCAGCCGAGGTAATGAATATATATGAGAGCGAATATTCCAGATCAACATTACTGGATTACTAGACATTTTATAGGTTGCTGTAAACTTGATCCGCTTACAGGCTCGTCAAATGATTAAAACCAGCCACACTTTCTAACAGGTGCTGGCAGGTTTCGATTTCGGATGTAACACAGGAGGCAGTGGATGTTGATGAGTCACTCGGATGTATGTTAGTTCTATTTGAGTCAATCATCGAGGTACAAGGTAAAGAGGCTTCGTTTTCAAGTTCATGGTAAAATTCTATTGAGCCAGTAGGAAGATCAGAATAAGATACAGATGGAGCACTGTTCTTACAACGTTTAATTTTATCGACTTTGGAAGTGGATTCGGATCTTTTATAGGTGTTTTATGAGACAGGTAAAATCAAGTGTTTTTTAAATAAACGTGACATGTTTGTGGAGTTATTTGTAGGAAGAATTTTGTTACAATATGGACAATTTCTTAAGATTTATGAAGCCAAGAACTACAGCAGACCTAACTAAAATAATAATAACCGATGTGTGTGTATGAAAGATTAGTTTGTATCTACCGTTGAACTAGACTAAACCGTTTGAAAAATGAAAAAGATAAATCACGTGAATATAAGTTACATTCTTCAAAGTACGCGCAAATGTACTCAAAAGTTCATACCATCTAACAATATCCTCGATTTTTGACATATTACCAAAAAATACTATAGTTATTAGAGATATCATGTGAATGTATATACAGAATGTACATCTGCCCAATATCGTCAATAAACCATGTTCCAATATCCAATATCTTTTTCACGAGCTAGTGTAAACCAATTTGATATCTTCGCGCTCGGTTCTTTTTCTTTCGGTACGGTTCCAGGTGTTCGGTAATTTCCAATGGATGGAGGCCCAGCCACTCCACTGTCTAATTCTAGTCAGTTGGCAGTCGGTTGTGAGTTGGTATATCTCGGGATTTGAATGAAAACGCTTGTTTCAGGACAGTAGGTTTTCTGGATACCAGCAGTAATCGCATTCTCGGAGCGGAGATCAGTTATTTGCAATGTGGAGAGTAATAAGGATAATAAGGATAAATTAAAATGATAATATGTGTAAAATTTCAGAACTGAGTAATATATAAATGAATTTAGTTTATTAATAGGTAGTGTAGATTGTGAGAGAGGACCGAAGTGTAAGCAAGATAGAGGAATAGGCGAGATAGATTAACTGAGTGATCTGAGGAGATGGCAATGGTAACAACTAGCAGGTCTCAAGATATGCATCATGAAGTGCTTGTCCAAGAGGGAGATGATAGTCCGCATGTGAGTACGTGATTATCAAGTCTCTTCTTAAAGCAGTCCACTGAGGGGCTGTAACTACCTGGGCTGGAGGAGCATTCCCAGTTGCGATGACTCGCAATGAGAAAAAGTGTGCACGAATCTGAGTATTTGCTCTTTGATGTGCAATCTTTCGAGGATTGCCTCGAGGGGAGTGGTGGTGATGCATCGGTAAGATGCTCACATTGGGATGGTTAGGCGTGTTTTTTATGGTAAACGCCATAATCAGGTCACCTCTGATTCTCCTGGAGCTCAGTGGGCATAATCTCAAGAGCTAGAGTCTATCGTCGTAGGGTTTATTTTTCAACCCTATAACCCATTCGGTTGCTAGTCTCTGCACTCGCTCCAACAGATTAATGTCTCTCTGAAGCAAAGGGGGTGCGATGACGTTGTGAACCTCCAAGTGTGGGAGCGCGTACGTCGTAAACAGGGTTAAAAATAATTTCGTGGTGATAGCACAAAGCTGTCTTCGCATGAAGTGAACAGTCGCATTTGCCCTGGATGAAAACACTACATAGGTAAATGCACATCGAGAAATTATTCCCAAAGAAAGATGTATACGAAAGTATCAAAAGACACACGGGTAGATAAAAAAAATATGAAATTAAAATTATTCAAAAAGACGAAATACATTTCATCCGTTGAAATGTAACGCTAATGAATATCGCATCTCTCCCGTTCTACGCAACAGGCTTTCGCACTGATAAAATGAAAATCTCTGTTCTCTTTGAGTCATGTCAAATAAGTTCGAGAACATTTGTGATTATCTTCTGAAAACGTCATCGATTAGTATGCTCATGGAAGCAGATCAATAAGCCGTCAGCCGGAAAGAAACACCTCTGTTCGTCACTACACCTGAACAATTTGAGCTGGTTATTGAAACGAACGTAATCAATGAACAGATTTCATGTTATGATACACAGACCCTGACAACTGAAAATGGCTTTTCACTTCCACATTTTTCCGTGTGATATGATTCTTGATATTCTTGCCACATTCACACCAGATAGTGATGTGATCAGCCTTCGGTGTTCCTTCTAATAGGCTGAATCAGATCACATGAAATTATCATCATTTTTGCACAGCACCACCTTCGTTTTGCATCCAAACTACGCGTGTTCACTCAATGTTATTTTACATCACTCAGAATGTTTATTCTAATTTAAGATGAGTTCATTCTTGTGAAAAGTGTTTGATTTTCTTTAGGAATGTGAAATCTATATTTAGCAGTCCTACGTTAATCAACTCAATATTGTGACTTGGAATAAATGTGACTCCACTATGTTCATCATCTCCAATTTGCCATTTGTCTATCAGAGCACTGTACAGCTAGGCGATGAGAATTTCACTTCGATGCTGACAAGTTGACAGACGGGACGATGACATGGAGAGAGATTGAGCAGCGAAACATTTGTTGCACTGCACGTCACCCTTTCAAGCGTGAATCACAAAAGTTCCATTTGTTCTTAAATATATCTGCTCTTGTTGCCTATCAATGTTGTACCGCTTCTCATACCATAGACACATTCCATACACGAAATCCATATGTTCGAACATTTTGTATTGCTGAAATCAGTGGCATACTATGTCAACCTTTCAAACAACCGAATTTGTGCAATAGTGAATAAAGGTTACCTATACGCGTTGTGTCATGAGGCTGAATACTGCAAAAGTCCGGAATATGAGAGTAAGAAACAGCTAATGCCAATTTTTTTCCCAATTATATAAATTTACCCTGTAATATCTTGGGCAATTTTACATTGGTTTTCAGGAGAACCATAGAGACTGGACACGTTTTACCATCACTACATGAACAGTTCGGCTTAATCCTGTGGTGGAACCACACAGGTAAATGCACCCTGGTGGACCATTCACACCGTTTCATATACACACAATGGTATATATATTCACGATCAATGATTGCGTCAATCAACATGCACTGCATGAACAGGTCATTTCGACTCATCCCACTTACATGACTGTCAAACTCATTATTATTAGCAATGGTGATATGTAATACAGCACCCCGATGACAATGGCCCTCGTAATGTCGCAAAACAACCACCTATATCAATGAAATCGGTCACCCTGCTAACCAGTTTTGTATATGGACTGTTAACAATGCTTACCAAAGCAAAGCCAAGCCATCTACAATATACACTGCGAACATCTAGTCCCATAGGAAACCTTCAGCTCTATATAGCATTATAGCATATGGTGTACACATATATGGCGCATGATAGTAGAAGAGGCAGCCCAGCTTGATGCAAATAGGCCCAAACACTTATACTACCCTTTGTCTCATGTCGGGCGATGATTTTTTCGCGTTTCCGAAATTTTCATTTTTCGACCATATGAGACCTGAGTTAGGGGTAGTATCCCTTAATGCCAACTGCTTTGTCCAAACACTAGATTATCAATTGCAAAGGAGAAGTCGCAAGATGCAACTTACCTGTCATTGAAATGTTTGTGTAGTATTGATAAAGCACTTTACATGTCCAGAATTGTCTGAAGTCGGATTTCGTACTATTGACTGGTGTCTTGGCAACAAGATACATCCACTGAATTCAATTCAATTTCGGCCGATACTCGGTCGTGTAGCTTACCACCTCTACTGTATACTGGTAGTTTTGTCAATGACCAACTGTTGTGCTAATATTCACAACATATTAACAATTGAATTATCACTTCCCTCAATCATTCATCCGATCATGCTTAGTAAATAGAAGGTGTGGCTGATGCAGGTGCAGCCTCCTGCAATCTGCCAGCTAAACAACTACACAAGTGTAGTGTCTCACGATCACCTAGTAAGAGTCAGCATACGGAAGTCAGATTTTCGGTTGCGACATATGCGAGAATGAAACAAACGTTTATTCAAATGACTATCTTTCGACATTTCATCTGTTGAAATGTAACGCTAATGAATATCGCATCTCTCCCGTTCTACCCAACAGGCTTTCGCACTGATAAAATGAAAATCTCTGTTCTCTTTGAGTCATGTCAAATAAGTTCGAGAACATTTGTGAGTATCTTCTGAAAACGTCATCGATTGGTCTGCTCATGGAAGCAGATCAATAAGCCGTCAGCCGGAAAGAAACACCTCTGTTCGTCACTACACCTGAACAATTTGAGCTGGTTATTGAAACGAACGTAATCAATGAACAGATTTCATGTTATGATACACAGACCCTGACAACTGAAAATTGCTTTTCACTTTCACATTTTTCCGTGTGATATGATTCTTGATATTCTTGCCACATTCACACCAGATAGTGATGTGATCAGCCTTCGGTGTTCTTTCCAATAGGCTGAATCAGATCACATGAAATTATCATCATTTTTGCACAGCACCACCTTCGTTTTGCATCCAAACTACGCGTGTTCACTCAATGTTATTTTACATCACTCAGAATGTTTATTCTAATTTAAGATGAGTTCATTCTTGTGAAAAGTGTTTGATTTTCTTTAGGAATGTGAAATCTATATTTAGCAGTCCTACGTTAATCAACTCAATATTGTGACTTGGAATAAATGTGACTCCACTATGTTCATCATCTCCAATTTGCCATTTGTCTATCAGAGCACTGTACAGCTAGGCGATGAGAATTTCACTTCGATGCTGACAAGTTGACAGACGGGACGATGACATGGAGAGAGATTGAGCAGCGAAACATTTGTTGCACTGCACGTCACCCTTTCAAGCGTGAATCACAAAAGTTCCATTTGTTCTTAAATATATCTGCTCTTGTTGCCTATCAATGTTGTACCGCTTCTCATACCATAGACACATTCCATACACGAAATCCATATGTTCGAACATTTTGTATTGCTGAAATCAGTGGCATACTATGTCAACCTTTCAAACAACCGAATTTGTGCAATAGTGAATAAAGGTTACCTATACGCGTTGTGTCATGAGGCTGAATACTGCAAAAGTCCGGAATATGAGAGTAAGAAACAGCTAATGCCAATTTTTTTCCCAATTATATAAATTTACCCTGTAATATCTTGGGCAATTTTACATTGGTTTTCAGGAGAATCATAGAGACTGGACACGTTTTACCATCACTACATGAACTGTTCGGCTTAATCCTGTGGTGCAACCACACAGGTACCTGTACCATGGTGGACCATTCACACCGTTTCTTATACACACAATGGTATATATATTTACGATCAATGATTGCGTCAATCAACATGCACTGCATGAACAGGCCATTTCGACTCATCCCACTTACATGACTGTCAAACTCATTATTATTAGCAATGGTGATATGTAATACAGCACCCCGATGACAATGGCCCTCGTAATGTCGCAAAACAACCACCTATATCAATGAAATCGGTCACCCTGCTAACCAGTTTTGTATATGGACTGTTAACAATGCTTACCAAAGCAAAGCCAAGCCATCCACAATATACACTGCGAACATCTAGTCCCATAGGAGACCTTCAGCTCTATATAGCAGTTTGGCATATGGTGTACACATATATGGCGCAGGATAGTAGAAGAGGCAGCCCAGCTTGATGCAAATAGGCCCAAACACTTATACTACCCTTTGTCTCATGTCGGGCGATGATTTTTTCGCGTTTCCGAAGTTTTCATTTTTCGACCATATGAGACCTGAGTTAGGGGTAGTATCCCTTAATGCCAACTGCTTTGTCCAAACACTAGATTATCAATTGCAAAGGAGAAGTCGCAAGATGCAACTTACCTGTCATTTAAATGTTTGTGTAGTATTGATAAAGCACTTTACATGTCCAGAATTGTCTGAAGTCGGATTTCGTACTATTGACTGGTGTCTTGGCAACAAGATACATCCACTGAATTCAACTCAATTTCGGCCGATACTCGGTCGTGTAGCTTACCACCTCTACTGTATACTGGTAGTTTTGTCAATGACCAACTGTTGTGCTAATATTCACAACATATTACTAATTCAATTATCACATCCCTCAATCATTCATCTGATCATGCTTAGTAAATAGAAGGTGTGGCTGATGCAGGTGCAGCCTCCTGCAATCTGGCAGCTAAACAATTACAGAAGTGTAGTGTCTCAGGATCACCTAGTAAGAGTCAGCATACGGAAGTCAGATTTTCGGTTGCGACATATGTGAGAATGAAACAAACGTTTATTCAAATGACTATCTTTCGACATTTCATCTGTTGAAATGTAACGCTAATGAATATCGCATCTCTCCCGTTCTACCCAACAGGCTTTCGCACTGATAAAATGAAAATCTCTGTTCTCTTTGAGTCATGTCAAATAAGTTCGAGAACATTTGTGATTATCTTCTGAAAACGTCATCGATTGGTATGCTCATGGAAGCAGATCAATAAGCCGTCAGCCGGAAAGAAACACCTCTGTTCGTCACTACACCTGAACAATTTGAGCTGGTTATTGAAACGAACGTAATCAATGAACAGATTTCATGTTATGATACACAGACCCTGACAACTGAAAATGGCTTTTCACTTCCACATTTTTCCGTGTGATATGATTCTTGATATTCTTGCCACATTCACACCAGATAGTGATGTGATCAACCTTCGGTGTTCTTTCTAATAGGCTGAATCAGATCACATGAAATTATCATCAATTTTGCACGGCACCACCTTTGTTTTGCATCCAAACTACGCGTGTTCACTCAATGTCCTTTTACATCACTCAGAATGTTTATTCTGATTTAAGATGAGTTCAGTTTAGTGTAAAGTGTTTGATTTTCTTTAGGAATGTGAAATGTATTTTTAGCAGTCCTACGTTAATCAACTCAATATTGTGACTTGGAATAAATGTGACTCCACTATGTTCATCATCTGAAACTAGCCATTTGTCAATCAAAGCACTGTACAGCTAGGCGATGAGAATTTCACTTCGATGCTGACAAGTTGACAGACGGGACGATGACATGGAGAGAGATTGAGCAGCGAAACATTTGTTGCACTGCACGTCACCCTTTCAAGCGTGAATCACAAAGAATCCATTTGTTCTTAAATATATCTGCTCTTGTTGCCTATCAATGTTGTACCGTTTCTCATACCATAGACACATTCCATACACGAAATCCATATGTTCGAACATTTTGTATTGCCGAAATCAGTGGCATACTATGTCAACCTTTCAAACAACCAAATTTGTGCAATAGTGAATAAAGGTTACCTATACGCGTTGTGTCATGAGGCTGATTACTGCAAAAGTCCGGAATATGAGAGTAAGAAACAGTTAATGCCAATTTTTTTTTCCCAATTATATAAATTTACCCTGTAATATCTTGGGCAATTTTACATTGGTTTTCAGGAGAATCATAGAGACTGGACACGTTTTACCATCACTACATGAACTGTTCGGCTTAATCCTGTGGTGCAACCACACAGGTACCTGTACCATGGTGGACCATTCACACCGTTTCTTATACACACAATGGTATATATATTTACGATCAATGATTGCGTCAATCAACATGCACTGCATGAACAGGCCATTTCGACTCATCCCACTTACATGACTGTCAAACTCATTATTATTAGCAATGGTGATATGTAATACAGCACCCCGATGACAATGGCCCTCGTAATGTCGCAAAACAACCACCTATATCAATGAAATCGGTCACCCTGCTAACCAGTTTTGTATATGGACTGTTAACAATGCTTACCAAAGCAAAGCCAAGCCATCCACAATATACACTGCGAACATCTAGTCCCATAGGAGACCTTCA
>CALYCR020000216.1:0-14887 GCA_944470395.2 Schistosoma turkestanicum | reverse complement strand
AACAATGCAAGCATGTTAGTGATGCGGTTTTCCCCCTGGAAATGCAAAATGTTGCTTCAAGACTGGGTTGCATTGGCACCTGAACTAGTGATAGGGAGTGAAGTAGTCGAACGTGTAGACCGCTTCACTTATCTTGGGAGTCTCATCAGTGCCGATGGCCTTGTGACTGACGAAATCTCAGCTCGTATACAGAAGGCTCGATTGGCTTTTGCCGCCTGGCATCACTTATGGCGTAGGCGAGACATTCGTTTGCTAACCAAAGGACGAGTGTACTGCGCAGTAGTTCGCTCCGTCTTACTTTATGGCTGTGAAACATGGCCAGTCAGAATAGAAGATGTTCGTAGGTGTCCGAAGCATTGCTCGTGTATACATAGACAATCGAGTAAGCAATGCTGTCGTCAGGAAGCGAGTACTAGGTAAGAATGGCAGATCAATAGTGAAGTATCAAGACATCATGAGTTGAGGTGGTTAGGTAATGTGTTGCGTATGCCCAACCACCGACTGCCTCGTCGAGCTATATTTTGCGGTGTAGAACTAGGTTAGAAGAAAGCTAGGGGCGGCCAGAATAAAACATGGCAGAAATCCATGAAGTCACTGACAAGTGGACTGAGTCGTGTAGGTAGGTGTCGACTACCTGGTTGGGGTCCGAGAGACAACAGTAATCGATAGTTAGAAACCTTGAATAACATGGTTCAACATTATTTGTTATGGCTCAGGTGCATCCATTCCTTGTCTTCTCTCATGACCTCACGAGCTCAGGACGTTTTATATCTCTTTTAAAATTTATTTCACTGGATTATACTTTTCGGATAATTTCTCCTAACCCCATTCATTTCGATTACCGCTAATACTTCTACTACCTCTACTACTATGGGACGGCAACTTGAACTAATGTACGTGTGCACCAGCTTCGACGCTGTAGCTGACCAATTGACGAATCTCTCTTCTCTACGTTTCGATCAACGTCTCAATGTCATACCTCACGGATTTCGATCTCCGGCCGTAAGACCTCTTAAAAAGAATGAATCTAAAACTTTAAGAACTTCTCATCAAAAGGTTCTACATGACCGGCCTCAAGCAGTTGTCCTTTGGGCTATGTGGTCAAGCTCCAAGGTCTCTAAGACCAACGCTAATCTACCTCCATTTTCAGGTTCTTCAAGAAACAACACCCTTCCACGGTGTGGGCAGCGGGGAAGTGACATCCACCCTCATACCAGTAACAGCACAGGAGACCAAATTGGTCAAAATCAAATCCTTCCTACGCCACCTAACATCTCTCTTATCTATACAACTCATCCTTCTCACATCCCCCTGCGCTGCTAATGCAAACGTCTTCATAACCACTTCAGATTTGTATCTACATCTTTATTCTCCTTTTTTGTTCACTTGAGTCAACAACAAATTTGCAGTATAAACAATCAAGTAATTAATTCCAAACTGTTTTATAATGAATACTGATAAAGTGAGCCTATCAGAAATGGCCAAAGTAGAAGGTCATTTGATGACCATTAGAAAGTGGTGTACATTTAAAAAAAAATTACAAAATATTTTTATGATCAAGTGATTTCGTTGTTAAAATCCATTTAATCTATAACCACTGTGTAGCTCAAATTCGAGTTTACTCCAACCTCTTCGGTTCAGGTAGTAGCAGTAGTTAGTAATAAGTAGTATTAGTAACAATAGTGTTAACTGTCATAGAAAACTTATTTTTTCCCAAATCCGACCCCTATACAAACTTGTACTTCGTTTGAGCAAATTAAAAGCTTCATATTAACAATGAAAAAAAGTTTTTTTAGTACTTATTATCAGTATGTCTATTTTTTCATTTATTTTTATATGTAATTTAGCCAGTCAGTATATTTCCTCCGTGTGTATTGGATTTTTCATTCTGGTTAAACAACTCTGAATCAACCTCATCACCATCTTTGTCGTCAATCAATCCAGATGGATTAGATAGAATTAAAATAATAGAAAGGGATATTTTCGATATTGTACGCTCTGAAATTGGTGATCTAATAGAACAAGTGAGGGTTTAATACATTGTTCTTTCCCCTTATATAAATCAATTGAAAGTAACACATCTGATGTCAAGCACAATAATTAAATCTATTGTAAAAAAATTCATACTACTGACATTATAAATTAGTAGTTAAATTCTTTATCTCCATTTTTATTTTCCTCTTTTATTTAGATTCGTCTAATCGATTCATACAAAGATCCGAAAACAGGTCGACAAAGTCTTTGCTATCGTTTCATCTATCGAGATCAGCATAAAACTTTAACAATGGATGAAGTACGACCATTACATGAGAATATTGGACAAGTTTTAGCTAAAAAATTAAATCTTACTATTCGATAATAATTTGTTGCTATTAAACCACTACTGATATGATTGTACAATATCTGAATGTAATCTTCTAATCAATACTATTATTATGTACATATTTCTAGTTTTGTCATACACACATATTTATACAGTATCTTCTCTCGTGAAATTGACTTTTCAAATGACTGACTTTGTTTTTTTTTGTTTTAAACTGTTTCCTTGATGAAGAAAGAATAATGAAATTGTTTGATCACTCACTCAGTATGTGGACAATTTCTTTTTCACCCTTAACATTGATCAAATTCTTTTGATGACCTCAGAGTGTAACTATTAGTCTAAGTAAATATTTATCAAAAGCCTTACTTTTTGATCAGTGATAATATTCCAGTCCTACAGACGATCATTGTTAGATCCTCAGAACTCACTTGTAAAATGTTCTTATTTTCTATGTCTTCGCGAATAAGTCGCTCAGTTGATCTTGAGCTCACATTTCCCACTCAGAAAATTCTTAACTGTCATTGGTTGATGGATTATTTTAGTATGCTTTTTTGTGGTTCTCCCAAGGGCATGGCTATCATTGTATAAATGAGCTTGATTTGTGTGCTTATCAACTTCATATTTTCTGGGTGCTTGTAGAATACACTTTCTACGCCATATCAGGACTTGTGATGTCGTTAGCAGGGCCGGGGACAATTGATACAGAATAGCCTATCATGTCACTGCATTATTTGTCTCCTCTCTCGTTTACCGAGTAGCATGAACTCGTAATAGTTTCAAACATATCAATCAGTTGTAGCTTGAACAGCTCAGTGATAACGTTTGAGTTTATGAAACAGATTGTTAAAATTTTCAATCATATATGGATCGTCAAACCGCATTGATGATGCGCACCAACTCACCCTACAGTTTCCTACTAACCGCCTTCAACTAAGACTGGTCGAATTTCAGTCATGGTCCAAACCATCTCAAATTGAATCAAAATTAATCCACTACGTAGGTCAATAACTATCAAGATTCAATAGTTTGTCATATATTAGGCATTAGAGGTGAAAGATGCTTGGTTCGACTCCCGACGTGAATATAAACACTGACATGCATGTACCATCCAGTTGGCCGGCGCCAAATAAGAGGAAACACGTATCTTATGTTCCACTGTTGGCTTTACTCCATGTACTCTATTTTAATCAATCTAGCATGATGAGTGCATTAATCAGATCATTTATAGCAATATATGATTTTGATCTAATTGAAATAAGCAAAATTTGAATTAATAAATGTAAACTATTATCTCAAAGATATAATGTGCTTTTTTTATGATTTTAAAAATTTCAAAGTTTATTGTTTTATTCTTATTTCCGATTTTCCAATTAAGGATTCATTCGATAAAGAAAAAAACGTCAACCTATTAAAAGAATCCAATCAATTAGATGTTTAAAAAACTTTAGCCGTTTAATCTTTCTTTTTTTGAAATAATCAAACAAGTCATGTAACTATCATAATTCTAGGTTGTTTAAAACTTTCGTGATGAGAAGTTCATTATCTCATTAAGATATGAATTTATTCAACTGTGAAATTTCTTAAGCATTAAGAAACACTATAATTCATTTTTAAACAATATTCAAGAGGTTAAGCGTTCGCGCGTGAGATCGAAGTTCTCTGAGTGTTGGGGATGTTAGATCCCCAGAACTCGTTTGATAAATGTGTTTATTTTTCATTTTATTTATTGGTTGATTAGTTGACTTTGAGATCATATTTCCCACCAGAAAAAACCTTGTCTGTGATTGGTTGCTGTGTTGTTTTTGTGACTCTCCCAAGGACGTCTCTATGTTGTGTAGATAAACGCGATTTGTGTGTTTGCTGGGTGTTTGCAGAATACACTTTCTTCGCTATATCATGATTTTTGGGTCAACGGATCAGAGTAGTCTACCTGAACGCTGGTTCATTTTCTCGTTTATCGACTAAGGTGAACCTGTAATAGTTTTTAACATAACTAGTGACAAGCATAACACTGAGGTCGATTGACATCATGAGCCAATCAACTCTAGACCACCATCGAAAACCTACAAGTGCTGGATATGTCCTTCACGTCTTAGTATAGGGCTCCGCGTCAATGCACATATACGACACGTATGTAGGAATTGGGCCTAGGACCTTCGTTCTCGCATGTGAACACTTAATCTCTATTTCATTGAGTCGGTATCTAACATTTTTTACTGTTCAGCTACAATGATAGTCTAGCTCATATCAGTATCTCATGAAAAAGGCTAATACATTGGGAATTCTTTTTCAAGATTAAACATTCAAACAATGAATTAATTTACACATTTTTGAAACCATGGGTCGATCAATGTTAGACCACACCATTAGAAACCTGGAAGCACTGAAAGACGGCCGTTTCGTCCCGGTGTGGGACTCATCAGTGACTGCGCATCCACGACTCCTGCATCCCGCAGGATTCGAACCCGTGACCTTCGGTATTGTGCGCGAACACCTAACCATCGGACCACTGAGCCGGTATCTAACACTGTTAATGTCTAACTTGATCAATTCACGGAGTTGCGCATCCTCATACACAGTCTTCGGTAGTTACTGTTTACACCCGAACAGGTTGAACTTCACTGGTCACGTCTTCCCATTAGAACTCGCGCACAATACCGAAGGTCCTGGGTTCGAATCTTGCGAGGTTCAGGAGTCGTGGATGCGCACTTCTGAGGAGTCCCATACCAGGACGAAACGGCCGTCCAGTACTTCTAATGGTGGTCTAACATTGATCGATTCATGGTTTCAAAAATGTGTAACTTAACAATCTTCACAACCCCGTAATGTAAATTAATTAATTATTCAAGTTTACTAATAATCACACATCTTTGAACTATTTAAATAATTCATAAAATAAAGTCAGTCAGTCAGCAACAACGTCGAACTTCGTACGTACGTACATAAATCAGTTCAAGTTGCCATGCCACATTAGAACACAGAGATCAAATTGTCAATTCAAATCGCATAGTTGTAGAGATAGTAGGAAGTATTAGCGGTAATGGAGAAGATTAAGGTTCGAAGATATTATTCATGAAGTAGATGAATTCAGAATTTGAGAGAAGACAAAGAGTGGATGTATTTGTGACATTGCAAACGATTTTGAGCCATGTCATTCAAAGTCTTTGACCATCGGTTCCGATAATGACGCGACTCGATTCAGGTATTATACATTTTTTAATATGGCTCAGTTTAGTTGTCAGTAGTGATTTCATAGATCACGTGAACAATTTTAGATAATTTAAAAATGCTGAGCATCAATGAAATTGTGACGCATAAAACAAGACTATTTCAGCGATGATACTTAAAAAAATTATTATTAAAGAAATAGGGAAATAAATTTTTTTTTTAATTTATAGAGATTAATTTAATTTGTGAAGAAAAACACTTGATGGGTGGTCCTGAGTTCGAATCCTACGGGTAGCAGGAGCTGTGGCTGCACACTACGGATGAGTCCTATACCAGGAAGAAACAGCCGTCCAGTGCTTCCAGGTTTCTTCTAATGGTGACCTAACAATGATTAATTCATGATTTATAAATAGAGTAACTGAACAATCTCTACAACCTTTTCATGCAAATCTATTCACTCTAGTAATTCACTTCTAGATGGATTCCTGAAGTTATGGTTAGTGATTGTAACAGAAATATGATAGTTCTCATCATTAGTAACATTGAAGATTACTTATGGTGCGCGCTACTTATGAGTAGTAAATGACGCGAGTAAAAACGTAATGTCTGGCAGCAGAAAATGGGGAAGATCAAGAAAGGAAGAGTTAGAACACAATGGAATTTGTATGAAACGCATGAATAGTGAAATGTCAAACAATGGATTGATGTTTTGCAACAGTAACAGTCCAGTTCGATACGATGAACTGATATTTTGCAAATGAACGATTTACGATATGGTTTTCCGATTTTACTTAGTAACTCTGTAATTTGCGATTAAATACAATTCGGTTGCCCTCACCTGTGTTCTCCTTCACTACATACTGACCAATCTAGACTATTAGCTATAACTCAATTTGAGTTCTAATTACCGAGCTAAAGTGAACTCGTAATAGTTAGTATTCAAGTATATCACTTTGACGAGCATATCACCACTATTCAATCAAAAATGAATTCACTTGAAAAAATCATTTATTTTATTTTTTTCAACTATTAAACTGTTTATAAATTACATTGGAAACTTTTTCATTAAATTACATTCACACACACACACACTACCATTTCATTAGGATTCAATAAATCACATAGTTAATATCTTATCAAACAAAAAAATGACTATTGAACACTTGTAATACATTGAATTGAGGGTTTTTTTAAATAAAAAAACACGAATCTTTTAATTTATTCCATTAAAAAAAAATAATTTTTGTTTTCCGATTCACAGTTGGTAATGGTCAACTACTACACTACCAACTGTGAAGAGGTCAACAACGGCAATGGCCGCAACAACAACAACACTTTCATGAATTGTCGTTCTTTATTTGATCGGTTTTCGCATGGTTATTATTATTATTTCGAAAAAATAATAATAATTTTCATACATTTTTCTGGCTGGTTACTTTTTTGTCAAAAAATTTTAATTAGATAAATAGATAACAAGCTTTTTAAGCATGCTAATCGATTACATCATCAATGTATGTGTATGTGTGTGTGAATTGGCTTGCCATGTATGTGTTAGTCACCACGATCTCTCTGTTTATTTCTTTATTCAATCGTTTTCACACACCTTTCGATCACACCTTGATGTTATGCACTGAACAAGCCCACCACCGCCCGCCCCACTTCTTTTTTAGATAATTCGATAAACGAGGGAGCAGCCGGTGACCTAGTGTGTGTAAGTGTGACAACGACCATGTGTGTTCACAAGTTCAGTTTTTGTGTACCTAAGCAATATTGATTGAGATCTAAGTTGGTTGGTTGATTGTTGTGTTTTACTAATGATTACTGAAATTAAAAATTAATTGTTAATTTTGTTACTGGGTCATTTATTAATATCCTTATATTTGTTGTGTATAAATATTTTTAATTATTTAATAATTTTTTTTAAATTAAACAGTTGAAACGAATAAATTTTAGTGGTGTAAAACAAGAGTTGGGGACAATACAAGTCTTTGTATATCTATGTAAAAAAAGATCTGATCAGCTTTTGCATTGAATGATTCAATTTGAACGAATTTATGTATTGGCTATTTGAATCATTTTAGTGAAGTTTTTAAATTTCTATTGATTCTTCTCATTTGGTACATCAAATATATATATATATATATATATATATATATATATATATATATATATATATATATATATGATGGATCCTGTGTGAGAGAACAAATCAGATTTCAGTGGAGGAAGAAACGCTGAAGAAGCGCTCGAGGTGTATAGAACATGCACTGAAAAAAACACTTGGGATCCTCAAGGCGAAAGTAAAAGAGGAAGTCCAAAGAACACATTAGGCCGGGGATTGCAGTCAGACAGGAAAACAATGAACTATAGAACTGGAAAAAAAGGCTCAAGACAGAGAAGGTTGGAGTAGCGTAATCGGTGGTCTATGCTTAAATTAGGATAACAGGTGTACAGATAGACAGATACAACGCAGAACTTCGTACACAAGTACATCAGTTCAGGTTGCCATATCACATCAGCTCAGAGACTCAACTGTCAGTTCAAATCCAACAGTGATAACGATAGTAGAAGTATGAGCAGTAATGCAGAAGATTAGGGAGCGAAGATATGATTCAAAAAGTATAATTATGTGAGATAAATTTAGAAACAGTAAGAGAGAGGTTATGAGGAATTCAGAAGATTAGAATTCGAGAGAACACAAAGAATGGATGCACCTGCGTCATTGCAAACGATTTTGATCTATGTCACTCAAGGTCTCTAACCATCGGTAAATTTCGTCTTGTGGACCCTAACCAGGTAGCCTACATCTACCAGCATGACTCAGTCCACTTGTCAGTGACTTCATGGATTTCTGCCATGTTTTGGTTTGGCCGCACCTAGCTTTCTTCCAACACCACAAAACATAGCTCGTCGAGGCAGTCGTTGGATAGGAATTAGTAACACGTGCCAACCATCTCAACTGATGAAGTTTCACTACTTCATCTATTGATTTGCCATCCCTACCTAGAACTCGTTTTCTAACGACAGCATTGCTTATACAGTTGTCCCACAATACGCGAGCAATGCTTCGGAGACAGTAGGTATGAGAATTACAAACTTCTATGTAAATAAAAATGTATACGGTTTATGTAACCTCTGAATAATAATTGCTTACATGATTTTACTCAGTATCCTACAAGAGGTCAGCCTCCGTCCATGAAGATCAATCGATGAAGCTGTGTGATGTCGACTGAATTCCAACCAAGTAACAGTAGTTTACTCATAGTTGGAGATATGCCTCAATGATGATAACTATGTAATAATATGAGACTTATGTATAGAGTTTTTTGTTGACTATCTTAATTTCTTAAACCATGATCGATGCATCTATGTAGAAAGAAAAAGGAGTTGTATTTACTTAATTGTTGGAGACGTTCGATCACCAGAACTCACTTGATAAGGGTTCTAATTTTGGATATTTTACGTTTCGCGCATGGGCTAATCAGTTGATCTTGCGATTACATTTCCGACCCGGTACATCCTTGACTATCATCGAATGATGTGTTGTTTTAGTACTCTATTTTTTTGGCTCTCTCAAGGACCTTTCTATCATGTATAAATAAACTCTATTTGTGTGCTTGTAAAACCTCATATTTTCTGAGTGCATGTAGAATACACTTTCTACGTCTTGTCAAGACTTCTCCCTCTACTTAGTGGAACCTTGAGAGGCTCGATTTAGAGTATCCTATCGTGTCACTAGATGGTTTTTCTTCACTCTCGTTTAACCGACTAAGATGAACTCGTAATCACATTCAAGCATATACACTCGTGGCAGGCATAACATTAACTATAAAATTTACAAGTATACCTATAGAGTTGTTCAATGAATGCACGATATCAATATGTATTTGAAGTAAAAAAAAGAAAGAAACATTATTTCCTGTTTTTAAAATGGAATTCTATGTAAAATACCATTCGCTAAAGCACATTTGTATATTCTTAGAAGCATTGCTGTATACTGTCAACAACACATATGGTCCTTCTTCTTCCTCTTCATGTTTATTTCAATATTCAGTTGTTTATATCGTTCGCACGATTTAAACATGAACCCAAATGTCCAATAAAATCAAATGAGATGACATATTAACAGTATTATTATTATTATTATTGTTATTATTATTACTTATAGTTCATTCCAGTTGTAGGAATGTAATAAAAATATGAACTGAGCAATTGTTTTTGTACATATCAGTATATATATATATATATATATATATATATATATATATATATATATATATATATATGGATCCTATGTGAGAGAACAAATCAGATTGCAGCGGAGGAAGAAGCGCCGGAGGTGGACAGGGCATGCACTGAGAAAAGCACCCAAGTGCATCAGAAGACAAGCCCTCAGTTGGAAGCTTCCAGGTTAAAGGAAAAGTAGAATGCTAAGGGACACACTACGTTGAGAAATGGCGACACATTCAGGAAGAATGAATAGCAACTGAATATAGAACTCATCAACGGTGTGCTTCCACGATCTTCACTTGTTAGAATCGAACCCAGGAACTTCGGTGTCGTGGGTGAATGATCAACCTCTAGATCATTGAGCCGTTATCCAATGGCCTTAATGTCTAATTTTAATCAATCCACGATATTACGCAACCTTATCTACTATCTTCCGTGAGATAATTGCTTCACACCTAACAAGTTTCAACTCTACTGGTCACGACTTCGTAATTAATATCAATCTCAACATTTCAGTGACTGCTTTTTATTTGTTTTTCATCGATAAATCTATGTAGCAATATTCACAAGCGCACATGAAAAAATACTATTAACTGTCACCCAAATGAAATCATGATTGACTAAGAAATTTTAAAAATGAATTTTTTTTCTCCTGTCAAGTTACTTGTTACGTATGCATGTGAACACGTCATATTGATATGCTTGAACTATTACGAATTCACCTTATTTGGAAAAGGAGGGCGAGTATCGAAGATCCAGCGGCACGACATGCTACTCTAATCTGAATGTCCCAAACCCCCATTGAGTAAAAATTAGAAGACTTGATATGATGTAGAATATGTATTCTACAAGCATCCACAGAGTAGGAAGTCTGAGTCCAGAAGAGGATGAGGATCCTGGACTAAGGATCCGAGTTCGAGTCCGACTCGTAAAACGTTACACACAATGCGCATTTATACAGTTAGGCCGAATCGAAGCATGTGAAATTGACAATCAGGACGACCAATAAGAATTGACCAATAAAATTAGACTTACAAACAAATTATCTTATGATATTGAATAAATATCCTGATGTCATTAAATATTTTATGATTGATGGTGTAAAATGAGTTTGTTTGTTTTTATTTGCCCAAATTGTACACTTCAACATTGAGCACATAAAGAGACAAGGTTAGTGAATACGATTATCCAATACATTCTACTACGACACTTTCATTTGGTCATTAATGACTTCATCAATGAAGTCTATATGTGTCACTGTATGGTTGTGTGTGTGTGTATCTGCATCTGTCTAGCTATCTATCTACACATCCCGCCCCCTTTGCTTATTGATCTGTCTGTCTGTTATTGAAATGGAAGAATGTAGAATTTATGCCTTGAATATTTAATTGTATTCCACTATTATTAATATTATTATTATTTTAATAATTTTTTTTTTAAAATTTATAATTTATATAATCATACTATTATTATTATTATTATTGTGATTTCCGGTTTCTAGAAATTTTTCATTATTTATTTTTTTTCAAAATAAAAAATACATTTATGTACATTTAAATACCAAAAAACGAATTAATATTTTTTTGTATTTAATAATAAGAATAATAATCATAACAGAACTTTGTGTGTGTGTGTATGTGTGTGCATGTTGTGTTCTCCTCTTATCGAATTGAAAATGTTGAATATATTTTTGTGTCATTATTGGGCTTAGTTTCTTTTTTTCATTTCCTGTTTAAAGTTGTAGTGTTCTGTGTTGACGATGAATTGAATTGAAATGAAATGAATTATTTTTTTCTCATATTGATTACAAAAGTACTCTACTTGAATTGCTTATGAACAAAATAGCAATACATGTGTGTGTGTGTGTGTGTGTGTTGCAACATGTAAGTTGTAAGAGGTGTATCAACTTACCTGTATGTATATACAATAATATGTGCGTCTGTGCACTAGGGCACTAGGAAAAAATGTGCATAACCAATACACATAAGACAGAAGACATGCATTTCTACTAGTCAATAGATTAGAACAAATTTAAAATTTCCGGGATTTATTGTCTCCAAATTCTATTCAATTTGACTTAATATATATACTTTTTTTGAGAAAAATTGCTTAGTTAATATATTTATTACATTCTTACTACTGGAATGAACAGTAAAGAATGAAATGAGTTTTTTAGTGTACCACTGCTACTAGTAATAATAATAAAAATAATAATAATAATAATAATACTGTTAATATGTCATCTCATTTGATTTTATTGGACATTTGTATTCGTGTTTAAATCGTGTAAACGATATAAACAATTGAATATTGAAATAAAGAGTAACATGAAGAGGAAGAAGGACCATTTGTGTTTTTGACAGTAAACAGCAATGCTTCTAAGAATATAGAAAATATGCTTTAGAGAATGGTATTTTACATAGAATTTCATTTTGAAAACAGGAAATAAATATTGATATCATTCATTTATTGAACAACTCTATAGGTGGTATATTTGTAAATATTATAGTCAATCTTATGCTCGTCACCAGTGGATATGTTTGAATGCTATTGCAAATTCATCTTGGTCGGTAAGCGAGAAAGAAGACATATGATCCAGTGACAAGATAGGCTGCTACTCTAATCCGAGCGTCACAAAGCCCCACTAAGTAGAATAAGAAGTCTTGACAAGATGTACAAAGTGTATTCTATAAGCACCCAGACAATATGAGGTTCACAAGCACATAAACCGAGTTTATTTATACATGATAGATACATCCTTGAAAGAGCCACAAAAATAGCGTTCTAAAACAGCACATCAACCAATGACAGTCAAGGATTTTCCGGATGGGAAATGTAAGCTCAAGGTCAACAGATCAGCTCATGCGCGAAACGTCAAATATCCAAAATCAGAACCCTTATCAAGTGAGTTTCGGGGATCTAACGACTCCAACAGTTAAGTAAATACAACTCCTTTTTTATTCCTACATAGATCTCCATCGATCATGGTTTATTTATTTTTAATCATACCTTCTCTTCATTTTAGTATAGAACAATAAGTGAGCAGTTGAGTAACTGAGATAGGCGTTAATAGAGAAATCTACGATCTCCATAGTGTTCGGATGCAAAATCAAAAAAAAAAACATGTGCTCGCTGGTGATTAGCTTCATGAGGAAACTCCTGGAGTTCTAGTGAACAGCCATGACCAGTGACGCGGGTATAGACAGTCATCTACCAAAGACAAATGGATGAGGTTGCGAAAAATCCTTAGATTGATCACAGTTAGACATGAAGACCGTCAGATGTCGGTTCAGTGATCTAGAGGTTAGGAGTTCTCGCAAGAGACCGAAGGTCCTGTGTTCGAACCCTATGAGTAGCAGAAGTTGTAGATGCGCATTGATGATGAGTCCCATACCAGGAGGAAACGGCCGTTCAGCGCTTCCACATTTCTAATGGTGTGGTCTAACAATGACTCATCCATGATCTCGGCGTAAAACCTACCATCTCCATAATACTCTCATTCAAAATTAATAAAGAATATTAAAATTTAAAATAGTTTTATCTAAAAGCAACATTAAAACAAAATCAATTTCTTCTATTGAACCATATTAAATTTAACAACATAAAATCAAATTAAATCTACTCTATTCTGAGATATTTCACTCTCTAATGCTCACCTATTCCTACCGTTAATAGGGCAGTACAATCATTGATACTTTCTTCAACATGATCAATATTTGTTGTATGTTTTGTTTAAATGAGAAGTGAATACATTTTATTTTCTCTTTTTACATTGTTATCATGAGTCAGGTGAGTTCCGGTTGTTGTTATTATTGTTGTTGTTGTTGTGATGTTATGGAAGTATGATGACATGTTCACTTATTCTCTTTATTCATACCTTGTTAGTGTGTATGTGTGAGTGTACGCCTCTCTATCTGTCTATCTCTCCCTTTCTCTCTCTCTCGCTTTCTATCTGTATGTTCATAGATTTACCTGAAAGTACTTACAGATTTATAGAATTCCACTATATATACATATATATATATATATATATATCCACGTATATATCACTGCAACATATCTTGTCACAATTAATCTTTTTTTATGTAATTTAGAATTAAAATGAAAAGTTTTTTTCTACTCACATACATACATACATACAATTATGTATGTATGTATGTATGTATGTGAATAGAATAGATGCCTATAGACATTATTCATTTCCGGATCATAAAGAGTCATTTTTTTAAAAAAAAGAAAAAACTATTTCTGCTTCCTTTTATTATTTTTTTTAATAAATTCCTTTCATTTCTCATGAATATAGATAGATAGACAGACATATTGTCCGGCTGCACTTTCTACCTTACAAAACATACACACACACACAACGAACATACATACTTCGCGCATACACAGGTGCGCGCAACACATAGTTATGTACATACTGTACGTATTACAACTAACAACATACATACACATACATTCATACACTGTTTTTCTCTCTCTCTTTATCATAATGGTTGAGTAAAAAATAAACTAGTCATTTTATAATCTATTACCTTGATCTTTAGTTTATGCACATACACTCACATATATATATATCAATTTTTTTCGCGTTTAGTGATTAATAAATATTTTTCCCCTTTTAATAAAAAAAAATTAAATTTTTACTAACTACGAAGGTCATTTATCTAAAATTCATTGAATCATCTCACATGAAAGAAAAAAAATTGAGAAGAATGAATTTTTTTATTTTAATTTAAAAAAAACACAAAATAATAAATTAAAGAAGAAAATTATTGCGTGTGTACAACATATTCACCTTCTCCATGAAATAATTTACCTTGTTTTCTAAAATGAAGTAACCATGTTAACTGAATTAGATAAATAAAAAAAAACCCCAGGTTTTATTGATTCATTTAGGATTAAAATGTAAAATATGCGATTCAGTCAACAAAAGATTCATTCATCTGTACAGGGAAAAAAGAGAAGAATGGAAGAATTTTATATAGAATCAAATAAATTGTGTTTTAATGATCATGAAGATAAATGAAGTAATTGATTTTTGAATGTGAAAAAAAGAAAATAACAGACATTCAAAATGATGCGTTGCAAATTGTTAAATATTCTATTTTCATGATAGAGCTGTGCGGATGATTGTTAGACCATACACATTAGAAACGTGGA
>CALYCR020000215.1:0-14898 GCA_944470395.2 Schistosoma turkestanicum | reverse complement strand
GTATTTCCAGTGGTGATCCAAAAAGTATCTTACTTGGTCTTCTAATGATCAAGGTGTGTATCTTGTTTAATTGAAACAATTATATAGTGTAGATTGAATTTCTAATCAGTTTTGTGTTGGTATAAATAGTCTATAAAAATGAATTACATCAGTAGTAAATAATAATTTTCTTTTTTTATTTGAGTCACATTTGCAACCAAGGCCCCACTAAGTAGAGGAAGCAGTCTTGATAACACGTAGAAAGTGTATTCTACAAGCATCCAGAAAATATGAGGTTGACAAGCCCACAAATCGAGTTTATTTATTCATGACAGTAACGTCCTCGGGAGAGCCACAAAAATAGCGTCAATTAATAATTATATTTATTGTGTTATTTTTTGAATACCTTAATGATGTTCATCAATTAGTTTTGCTTGCTTGTGGTGCGAATGACTGAAATTAGAAATACACTTGAGTGGATGATTTCAGCTTAATAGTTTGCAAGTTAGGCATTTTTCTTACGTCATTAAATGTTTGAGTTTGATCTCTTTGGGGGGTTTAATCTCGAATAGTTTTATAAATAAGAGAAAAAATGCATCAGTGTGTGTAGTTGTGTGTTGGGAATGTTAATAAAGGTCATAATTTTGGATTTTATGCTTTCGTGCAGCAGCTCATCAGTTGACCTTGAGATCATATTTCCCACCAGGAAAAGCCTTGACTGTTATTGGTTGATGTGTTATTTTAAGAGGCTACTCTCGTGGCTTTCCAAAGGACGTTCCTATGATGCATAAATAAACTCGATTTGTGTGCTTTTCAACCTGATATTTTCTGGGTGCTTGTAGAATACACTTTTCTACGTCTTGTCAAGACTGCTTCCTCCATTTAGTGGGGCCTTGGGACGCTCTGATTAGAGTAGTCTATTGTGTAACTGGATCGTTTGTCTTCGTTCTCGTTTATCGACTAAGGTGAACTCATCATTGTTTCAAGCATATCAACTGACAAGCATACATAGGCACCAGTTTAAGTAACAATAGTCTTCACCACTACACAGTGTTGATGACCTTGGGATTAAGTAATATCATGAACAGTAATCACCTGAAGAATCATTTTTAAACTTAAGGAAAAACGAACAGTTTAGGTGTAAGTCATTCATACTACTTAAAAAAGTGAAACACGCAACCACATAAGACTGAATTGAACTCAGGACATTTGATTAGCAATTAAGATTGACTGTTGTACTTTTACAAATACAATCAGTTCACGATAATATCATAGCAAATGATCAGTATCATTGGTAGATTGTTATTTTAATCTCAACAAAGATGAACTCTACTTGTCAAGACTTTTTTTACTGAACCTCAAGAATTCATGTAGAAGCTATTCACTTGGTGAGTTTCAAGATTATCATTATTCGATTGAAATATTTATAAGGGTGGTTGTTAGGGGGGGACATAGATGGAATAAAGCATGAGTGCGTTAGCTGCGCCCTGATTGGCTAATTTGCTATCCAATCAGCATCTGGCCCATACTTGGAGAACAGGATAGAAAATTCTCGTGTTGTTAGCTGCATGCTGATTGGCTAAATCTAATCCGGTCAGTGCTAGTCAATCACGTAAAGACTATAAGGACACTAACGTTGTATCTATTTTTGGCCTTCGCCATCACTTTTGACTTCTTATTTCCATTTAACTTTGCTATTTGGAATATAATCTTTCTTCCTGTTTCAACCGTGTTTTTGATTCTTTGAAACTTGTCCAGTGTAAGTGTATTGTGTGGTCAGAGAATACTAAGCAATAGGAATTAGCTGGAAATTATTTAAGAGAGTGTTGCATAACAGCGGTGGTTATTTAAATCTATGAATCATTTTCATCAAATTTGAGTTTAGTTTGATTTTATATTATGTTGTTGTTTTTTTCAGTTTAATTGTTGTGGATCCACAAGTGTACTTGATTTTGTTATGGCAGATAAAATAGAATTGACAGATGTTTGGGATGGTGTAATACGTAAGTTGTGGAGTTTTAACAGTTTTATTATTATTATTATTATTATTATTATTTAAATGTAGTTCGACTTAATTATTTATCAATCTGTAAATCATTATGCTGTAGGAGTAGGTTAGGAGAAAGCTAGGTGTGGCCAAACCAAAATCCATGAAGTCATTGACAACAAGTGGACTGTGTCATGTCGGTAGATGTTGGCTACCTGATTGGGGTCCGCAAGACGAAAGTCACCGATGGTTGGAGACCCTGAATGATATGGCTCAAAATCGTTTGCAATGGCGCCAGTGCATCCACTGTTTGTATTCTATGAAATTCTAACCTTTTGGATTCTTCAACACCGATAGTTTTGTCTTGCTAAACTTATCTCACTGAATTATACTTCTTGAATAATATCTTCAAACCGTAGTCTTCTTCATTACCATTAATACCTCTACTATCTTTGTTACTATGCGATTTGAATTGACAATCGCATCTCTGTGCTAATATGGTATGGCAATGTGAACTGATGTACTTACGTATGAAGTTCTACGTTGTAACTGACTGACTGACTGTAAATCATCAATCACTCTAAGTATTTATTATTCTTCATTCAGATTTTTTTTAAAAATATTATTTCCATGTAGGTGATTTTCTTGTACAAATTAATTGTACTACCATTGTGATAATACTAGTTGTCACTAAGTAGTAGTAGTGTAGTGAATGAGAACACAGGTGGGGGCAACCGAATTGTATTTAACGAAAATTACAGAGTTACTCAGTAAAATAGGAAAACCATATCGTAAACCGTTAATTTGCAAATCTCCAATCCATCATTGTGTGACATTGCACTTATTCATGCGTTTCATACAAATTCCATTGTGTTCCCACTCTTCCTTTCTTGATCTTCCCCAAACTTCTGCTGCCAGACATTACGTTGACACTCACGTCATATACTACTTATAAGTAGCTCGCACCACAGTATTAGTAGTAGTATATCTGTTTTATTTGTCACAGTATTACAATGTTAATAGGATTATCAATTTCAAATCTTTTCATAGATGGTTCTATGGAGTGATTAGTGAATTTAGAAATAATAATGCTATTTGTTGAAATGTGATCATTATTATTTAAACGAATGAATTCTCATCAACATTCATCACAAGTAGCGAAAATGTTAACAAAAAGAAAGACCATATGAACAAAAGTTTAGTCTGTTTTTGGTTCCAAAAAACAAACGTTATCATAAATTGAAACATTTGGTTTGCGTACAAAAATAAAACATGATTAAGAAACTATCTTACATATAATCTATATAACACTGTTAAGATGTTCATCCAATATTCTAATTGGATTATTTGTAAGTCTACTTCTATTGGTCAATTCCTATTGGTGGTCCTAACTATCAATGTCACATATGTCAATGTTGTTTCTTATTCGACCTAACTGTATAAATATGGATTATCTGTGACGTTTTATGACCCGGATCCTTAGCCTGGGATCCTTATCTTCTTCTGGACTCGGACCTCGTACTCTCTAGATGCTTGTAGATTACATGTTCTACTTCAGATCAAGACTTCTTCTTTTACTCAATGGGGGTTTGGGACGCCAGGGACTAGATTAGTCTGTCGTGTCGCCGGAGCATCGATCCTCGCTCTCGTTTTCCGACTAAGGTAAACTCGTAATAATTCAAGCATATCAATTGACTTGGTCACGTGCGCGCGTAACGAATTCTGATCAGTATTTAATCACCGAATACAAATATTTATTCCTTCTAGTGCATTACAACACATATCTATAGTTTTCTGTTTATACAGGGTAGATATAATATAACAACATTTGAATATTATATACTCATCCCCCCACTGAGACCTTGTTTTCAATCATGTAAGAAGGTTTATATATTTTTCAGTTGTGCTAGTAACTTTGAACGTGAGAGGCTACAAATGACTATGATATTCTTATGTTACACCTTAGTCAGTGAGTAATGAACAATAAGAGAATTTATGGCACAGAAATTCATTTAACAGAGTACAAAATAATTTCTATTTATGAATACCTTTTTCCATATGAATCCAAATTCAATGAACTAACTCACGTAGTGTATGACCGGGGGGATATAAATCAAACAATTTGAGAGTTTTTAATCTATCTATATATCCTAACTCAACTGAAAGGTATTCTTTACTCAAATACACACCAGTAGTACTATATTGTTTTTTTAAAAAAAATTTACTCTCTGCACAATTAATAATGGGGGTTTCTTTTAAAAAAAAATTATTTCCCATTCATCTATCTACACTTGCAGCATGGAGTATGTCCATTTTCATTTTTCGACTGTATCACAGTCTAATCGATGAGTCTAAACGTGTTAAGCATTTGTAACCCTAGTCAATACCCAAAAAACGGAAATTAATCATTCTTTTTAATATTACTAATTCAAATTTGTCAAGTGTGATGATCAAACTTCGTCTGATCAATAAGATTTGATCAGCTAAACCAATCAGCGCTTAGTATGAAAGCTGATCGTTTATTGGCTAGAATAATATATATATATATATATATATATATATCACCAAACGACGATTGTTATTTCAATTGTTCCTGCTAAATAATTTGAAACATTTTAACAATTAACAGGAGTATTGAATTGGGATCACGTGAATTTATTCTGTCTTCTTATTCTTCTTCTTCTTATTCTTATTATTTATTATATATAAACTAGATAAAAGATTGTTATTTCCAATACCATGTTGTAAATTTAATGAGAAATTTGAAATGTTAGATGTACATTGTCCACATGAATACAATGAATACACTAATAATATCGAAATTGGATGTTATGATCTATTACATGAATTCGTTAAATATTGTGCTGATAGATTAGCATTTGTATCATGGAATTTTTTTATCAATTGAAGTAAGTAAGTGTTTGTGTTTCACAACAAGTACTGTTTGGTTCATTTGGATAAGAAGTATACAAAATATTGATTTTATGATTGGTTTGTTTTTTTTGTACACATTTGAAATTATCAATTAATCATTGTTAGTTAGACCACCATCAACATTAGAAACATGGAAGCACTGAATGATGGCTGTTTCATTCGAGTTCAAAACTCATCAATAGTGTACATGCATGACTTCTGCACCTCACAGGATTCGAACCTGGGACCTTCGGTCTTGTGTGCGAATGCCTAACCTATTTTAATTTAAAAAGCTCACTTGATTGACTTGACTCTCTAATAAAATGGAAAAGTATGTATGGTATATTTGTACTGGTTCTTTATTTGACTAACTGACTGATTGGAATAGTAAACTCAGGTTGTTTGAACATTAAAAACGCGGTCTAATTGATTCATTGATGAAACACGTTTCTGTGTGTGTGTGTGTGTGTAAGAATAATGAATGAAATAGGCCTTAATGACAAAGTTTAAAAATAAGTGATTTTAGGATCACTTTGTCGAATGAATTTGATAATGACACTAAATAATGTTTATTGTAATGCTAATCATTAGAAACTAGAAAAGTTTCATTGTAACACAAATATTGAAGATTAACCAATATTATTTCAGTTAACAGCCAAAATCTAGTAAAATCAATCTGATCATTCAGGAAACTATCCAAATTCACGAAGACCCATGAGTAGTAGTATCTCTGACTGATAACCAAATCGATCTAAGGTGTATATTTCTAAAGACTCCAATACTATAGAGTGAATTTTTTCGATAGTAGATATTTGGGCAGTAAGCGACCGATTTCCATTAATTCCTAATCGTTGTCTTTAATAACTTAACAGACTAAAAGATAGGATGACTTAGGGCCTGTAACTCAATAAGTCAAATCTACATGTCTGTTAACATTTCAGTTTACTGGCAAATATTACAACAAGCTATATAACTGATAGAATTTATTAATCATTGAGCGCATGACGACATTCAACACACAAAATCATTATTTTCATAACTTAGTAGCTGTTGGGGATGTTAGATCCCCAAAAACTCGCTTCATAAATGCCCCGACTTTGGATTTCACGTTTGCCAGCAATGGGCCGATCAATTGACCTTGAGGTTTCATTTCCCACCAGGAAAATCCATGGCTGTGATTGGCTGCTGTGTATTTTAGTGTGATATTTGCGTAACTGTCCCAAGGACGTTTCTATTATGTGTAAATAAACGAGAGTTGTGTGCTTGATTGTATTGTGATTGCTGGATGTTTGTAGAATTTACTTTCTACGCTTATAAAGTTTTCTATCTTCAGCTTGGGATTCAAGGTAGCCTATCTGGACGCTGGTAATTGTCTCGTTCGCGTTTATCGACTAAGGTGAACTCGTAATAGCTTCAAGCGTACCTAGTGACGAACCCTACAGTAGCGTAACACGAATTGATACGTTTAGTTTTGTTAAACTTTATGAAAGGAGATTTTTACACAAATACTTTCAGTTCATTCGTGATTGTGTTTTTTATGAACAAATGACATTAAAATCCCTGATCAATATGTAAATCCACACTGTTTAATCGTTTCGAATCTAGTCAGTCAAGAGAAAAGCAGTTTAACCAGATGTAATTTTCAAATTAATGAATAGTTTTCTATTTCAAAGTTTTTTTGAAAAAAAACGAATCAGAAATTAATAGTTGTTTTGCATAGTTTGGAACTCTTTTCAACAGTGAATATTCAACATAGAATTCTACATGGATTTAAAATTACTAATCTTTGTCAGAACACTATAAAATAGTCTTAATTTAAAACTTCATTTCGTTTGTAATACATGTGTAACATTTATAGTCCTCATTAGGATAACTTACTCTCTAGGGATATGATTGATTTCATAGTATAAGACTGTTCAATAAATTTTCCTAAAAAATCTACATGAGTTATTAGTGTGCTTAACCTTTACATTTGATTAGCATGTTTGTGAAGAAACTTCTCATTTTAATATAATTTAAATCAAGTGTAAAGGGGTTTATTTTTCACTGGTTAATCAAAGTTAAAAATAATAATAATAAGTGATAAGAATGTTCATCTAAATTTTGACCAATAGTTTCATAGTCGTTGGGCGCGGAGATGATGTAACGACACTATAAAAGAAAAATAACATTTGTTAGTTTCACTGATTGAACTTTAAGGAAATCCAACGTTTCGTTCAGCGATCTTGTCTAAACTTTCCCAAGGAAATATTATCAAACATCAAAATTATCAAGTACAATTAATTATATAGTTCACCGATTTTCTGTAAGCTGAGCAAGTGATCCAATAACGCTAACAATGTAAAACTTGAGATTTTTTGTAACGTGTATGATGCACTTGGTATGAAAAGTGTGTTCAGATAACAGACGTATCAATGTGTAAGTGAATCTGATGTTAGAAAAATAGGATTTTTTGACGAAATTAGATAATTTCATCAATGATGTATTCACGAAGTCACAGGTGCAGACCCCCACTGATTCTATGGGCTATCAAAAATCAATAAAGTGGATATTCCACTAAGATCAGTGGTTGGTTTTCTAAATCTGCAACCAGAATGATTATTACATAATACAAACTTTGGCATATGAACTAGTAGAACCGCCCTTCTCCAGGTTGTAAATCAGAAGCCAGTGTCAAAATATACAGGGAAAACATATGTATTTATAATGCTGTTATAGTATTTCAACTCGTTTTTTAAACTTTTAACAGGGTTTTTTAAAATAACCACAACGTTTTTTAAAATTTTTTTGAAAAAATAAAATAAGAACTACTTTTAATTAAAATCTTCTTTAGCAATCGCTTTTAAACAATTGCGACGTACGTGTCTTGAATAACCTTGTAAATCATCCCTGGTTAATTGATTTACAGAATTTAGTATTAGATTTATAAAAGATTCGTTGGATCCGCTCACCAGAGATCTTCTTACAATGGATTTAATTTTCGAAAACGCGAATTCGATTGGGTTAAGCATGTAACTATAGGGAGACAAAAATATAACGTTTACTCCCTTTTCATCAAAAAAGTTTTTTGTGATAATTGAGTGGTGAATCCTCTCATTATCAAGTATAAAAATACAATTCTTAAAAATTGATTTTTGATTGCATTTTTCAATTAGTTGATCAAAAAACTGAATGAACTTATCTGAATTCACCGAATCAACAAATGTTTTAGCAAAGAGAATTTCATTTTCTGTTATAGCCGATATTAAACTTATATTGGTTCCACGCGTTGATGGAACTAGGGCACTTGCCGGTTTTCCTCTTGTAGATCTTCCCAAGGTTCTTCTTAAGTACAAATTGAAAGAAGATTCATCTATAAAAACTTTTATATATGTATCTTCAATGTTCATAAAATTTTGAGCATAAATTTGGCGTTTGTTTTTACTGGATTCCGATGGATAAGAAATCTTTTTCAAAGTAATCTGAAGTCTATAAATTATCCTTCTTATAGATTCAAGAGAAAGGCCTATAGAAAATATGTTTTCTATTTTTTCTCGAATTTCTACCATCGTTATTAACGGGTTTAATTCTATTAATTCTTCAACAAAATTGATAATATATATCACCGCATATCTTCTTATTTGATGGTTTTCCTGTTTTTTCTTCTCAACTCGCGATTCCTTTTTATATTTACAACCTTATAATAATATTTGTAGCGGCCTGATAGTTTACATCTGTAAGAAATGCCGCATCCTTGACGATGTATCCATCTTCAATAACTTTTTTTATAAGGCTTTTTCTTTTTTCATTCGAAATCAAGTTGTTTTTTCTATTTATTTCTGACATTCTAAGGATTACAAAAAATTTTAAAAAACGCTGTGAAAATTTAAAAAAATTTTTTGTTATTTTAAAAAACCCTGTTAAAACTTTAAAAAACGAGTTGAAATACTATATATAATCATCCACTTACGGTGTACCACATTCACATTCTAGAAATTCTATCGAGCCATGATAAGATGCAAGCACTTCAGCTTCTTGACAGAGCTTCTAGTGGTTCTCAAGGAGCCATCCTAGCAGATTATATGAATTCTAAATACCCAACCACGATAATCAAACTATATAAAAAAGAGAATGAAAGTCAGGAATTCTAAAGAATTCAAAGACAGCATCACTACTATCCATATGAAAGAAAATGAATTCATGGCAAGTTTTTATGAGTTCTCTCTCTCTTCACTAATGTTTTTATTAAAACCATTGAATTTCTAATAGTAAACTTGAGCAATGATATTTAATAGGTTCCTGAGATATGACAAAAGCCCTGGATCTGTGTTGACATTCAACTTTGTTTAGCTTACAAGAAGAATTTGATAGACAGAGAGAGATGAGGCTATGGGAGCTTTAAGGCCAGAGGTTTCTTTAACTGTTACTTACTTATTAATGCAATCTGATGGTGTCTCCATCCACCAAAGGTTTGGTTAAGGTAAGTAAATGACACATATGTCATTACGAAACGGAATGGACTGGACAAAATTTTTAAAAGTATCAACAGTGTATCTGAGAAAATCGAATTCACTGACTATAAATTACATTTTTTCTGAACTGTTTAATTGAAAAAATAAGTTATGATTATTAAAAAAAGAAAAACCTAATAAATTCTTAAAGCAAACCTATTTTGGACAATATTTCGACTATTAAGTCAGTGTATATTCTCATTCCATCAAAGTGACAATTGTTAAGATTTAGTTATATACGGAGTTTAAAAACTTATCATAGAACCAAGAGTAACATGGAAACTGAAATTATTCTAATTATGATAAATAATTAACTTAAGGAATTATTTATGAAAACGATTAATTAAGAAGGATGTTCAATAGGATAAGGAAAAATGTCAGTAAAAAAGAATAGACAGACAGATACAACGCATAACTTCGTACAAAAGTACATCAGTTCAGGTTGCCATACCACGTCAACACAGAAACGTAACTGTTAGTTCAAATCGAAGTGATAGCGATAGTAGAATTATTAGCAGCAATCGGAAAGATTAGGGAGCGAAGATATGATTCGAGAAGTGTATAATTCAGTAAGATAAATTTAAAAGGAGAAAGGTAGAGATTATGAGGAATGCAGAAGCTTAGAATTTCATAGAACACAAAGAGTGGATGCACCTGCTCCATTGCAAACGATTTTGACCCATGTCATTCAAGGTCTCTAACCATTGGTGACTATCGCCTCGCTGACCCCAACCAGGTCTTCGACACCTACCAACATGACTCAGTCCACTTATCAGTGACTTTATGGATTTCTGTCGTGTTTTGGTCTGGCCGCCCCTAGCTTTCTTCCAACCTACTCCTACACCACAAAACATAGCTCGTCGCGGCAGTCGGTGGTTAGCCATACGTAACACATGTCCCAACCACCTCAACTGATGAAGTTTCATTACTTCATCTACTGATTTGCCATCCTTACCTAGAACTCGTTTCCTAACGACAGCATTGCTTACTCGGTCGTCCCAGGATACACAAGCAATGCTTCAGATACACCTATGATCAAAGAATAGTAACCTACGAATATCTTCTACTCTTAACGGCCATGTTTCGCATCGGTATAGTAGGACAGAACGAACTACTGCACAGTACACTCGCCCTTTAGGCAGCAGACGGATATCTCGCCTACGCCGTAAGTGACGCAGGTTGGCAAAAGCCAATCGAGCCTTCTGTATCCGTGCTGAGATTTCGTCAGTCACCAGGCCATCGGCACTGATGAGACTGCTGAGATAAGTGAAGCGGTCTACACGCTTGACTACTTCACTCCCTATCAGTAGTTCAGGTGCCGATGCAACCCAATCTTGAAGCAACATTTTGCATTTTGAGGGGGGAAAACCGCATCCCGAACATGCTTGCATTGTTGCTTAGGGTAGTCAGAAGACTCAGCATTTTGTTAGCGTCTTCACCAAGTAGGAGTAGAAAAAAGAATGAGTTAACACAGTTATGATTCTATATTATAAATGAAGTTCAAAAAAGGTCAGAAGGATCCTAAACCATAACAATCTAAAGAGTATTTTTCCAAACTAACCAAACTCTCAATCAGTAATAATCAAGGACTCAGTGCCGAAAGAAGAAACAACAAAACTGTGCATATGTGGCCAAATGTAATGACTGTAATGCTACTGACTATATGTGGATGAAACATTGAGACTTCTGGATGTGAAAGTGACAAAACACAAACACATTCTTGAATCCCCAGTAGACCTAAGAAGACTAGAGAATAAGTAAGCGATAGCATTTCATTCAGTAGAATCTGGTCATACTATTCGTTACAATAGTACAAACATTCTCGAAAAATGTTTTGGTTCATACAAACACTGAATGATTTCAGTGTGTAGAAACACTAATCTCCATAACTTTAATTGAAAAATATCGTAACATGTGCTCACTAGTGACTAGCTTCGTGAAGAAAATCTCGGAGTTCTACTGAGAAGACGTGACCAGTGGAGTTCAGCCTTGTTGGGTGTAGGCAGTAACTACCGAAGACAAATGGGTTATATCCAGAGGTTATGCGATCGCGTACAAGACCGGAGGTCATGGGTTCGAATCCTACGAGGTGCAGGAGTTGTGGATGAGCACTGCTGATGAGTCCCAGATCAGGATGGAACGGCCGTCTTTCAGTGCTTCCAGGTTTCTAATGGTGTCGCCTAACAATTACTGATTGAGGATTTCACTGTGTAAAAACATTGAATCACAGCTGAAGTCCTACACATACTTTTCATGACAAATAATAATTAATGAGTAAACTTGAACTTCATAGAACATTGAACTACCGTTTTATATGAACAGCAGTGATTACTTTCAGTTACTCTGATCAGCTGGTTTATCTGTAAAAGTAATGAAAATTTAGATTAATCAACACAATGAGACAAATTTTTATTTGTTTACATATCTTTATTTTATGTATGGTGGCACATTGAAAACATCAGTCATAAAATTATCTGATTTCGTCAAAAAATCCTATTTTTCTAACATCAGATTCACTAACACTTATACACATGTTATCTGAACACATTTTTCACACCAAATGCATCATACACGCTACAATGAATCGTAAGTTTTACATTGTAATCGTAATTGGATGACCCTGACCGTAGCTGACAGGTCTATTGACGGATAGGAAGAGTAAAAGCAACAACTTCCAATGAAAAGACCGTGAGCGACCAATGTCGATCAGTTGTCCATTTAGCTCTGCGGTCACGCTCACAGGTCACTAAGAGCAACGCTAACGCAACTTCATTTTCAAGTTCCCTATGAAACACCTCTCCACTCTGTGTGCAGCTGGGAAGTGATACTCACCCTTATACACATAAAAACAGACGAGTTCATCATGCTTACAATCAAACCCTTCACCGATTTCTTAATAACACCATTGTCTCCACGACTAACCCTTATTGTTCACGGTCATCACATCACGCCCCAAATGCTAACGATTTGTGTATCGAATCTCATGCCGAATAGGACTACAGGCTTCCTTAGTCAGGGCTTCAGGATTTCGCACCATTGATGTATGCTACATCTCAGATAGGAGCATAGGGGATGTGAATGCAGTCATTCATTTGACTTCACTCTGTCAAAATACAGAACCGTTGCGATTAGCGCTCTGTGTATCTGGAAGCCGCACTACTGTTTCCCATCGCCTCATTGGGAGAACACATTGAATTTCAGTAGCATCTAACGAACTGACAGATGCTCGAAAACTCATCCCATATGGCTCCGAACATGATGAAAAGCGGATTCAGCTTAAACGTAGGTTGACATACAGCCTAAGAGATGATCGTAAAGAACGGTGAGTAGCGAAACCAAGAGAGATGAAAAAGGCGGGAGCGATAGTGAAACGTAAACAACAACAACAACAACAGTAAACAATAATTATCAAGGAAACTTGAATTAGAAATCCATCTGTCAGCGGAACTATCTCAGAAAAGGATGGGCTAATTATCCATTATCAATCCAGGAGATTGGATCGATAGGCAGAACACTTTAGGGGTCAGTTAAACTGACCTTCAGCCACAACTTGGTTGCCCACTATCTCCAGTCAACATGAATGGCCAATCGATATAACTCCTCCGACTCTTTATGAAGTTGAGAAAGCGATAGGATATCTGAAGCAAGGGAGATCAGCGGAGTCTAATAGATTGACCCCTGAGATTTATAAAGATGGTGGTACAGTTTCAGCAGCTAGATTGACTGAAGTCTTAGGTAGGATTCGGAAACTGGATGCAATTTCATCTGACTGGTGTCAATCCCTGATTGTCCCAATTTATAGCTTACCTATGTTATTTTCCTTTCTGATATTAACCGACTTTTAACCAGGCTATCTAGTTGCAAACATGAGGTTTCAAACACGGAATCATGTGTGTTATCGATTGTCAGTTTCAAATTACACCGGCAAACATCTTCCTATTGTTCGTTCTAATGATGTAATATTTTGAACTAATACTTAAAACAGGGATGAAAAGTAGAGAGAAAAACCCTAATTTCGTTCAAATTACCAAGCCCTACATAGTTAAACTCTACCGAACATGATTTCTTGCTAGAACGAAGTTGTTTTTTTTCTAAGCTGATGAAAAGTGAACAAATGATTGATAATACTAACATATAATAAGCACGGTATTCAGTGGACAGCTAGGACGCAGCTGGATGATCTGGACTTCGCAGATGACCTGGCTCTTCTATCGCACACGCAACAACAAATGCAAGAGAAGACGACCAGTGTAGCAGCAGCCTCCGCAGCAGTAGGTCTCAACATATATCAAGGGAAAAGCAAGATTCTAAGATACAACACAACATGCGCCAACCAGATCACTCTTGATGGACACGCCTTGGAGGACGTTGACACTTTTACATATCTTGACAGCATCATCGACGAGAAAGGTGGATCCGATGCAGATGTGAGGGCGCGGATTGGCAAAGCAAGGGCTGCATTTCTACAATTGAAAAATATCTGGAACTACAAACAACTTTCAACCAAAAACAAAATCTGCATTTTCAATACAAATGTGAAGACAGTTCTACTGTATGCAGCGGAAACTTGGAGAACTACCAAAGCCATCATCGAGAAGATACAAGTGTTTATTAACAGTTTTCCACGCAAAATACTTCAGATCCGTTGGCCAGACCCCATCAGCCAGATTCCAGCGGAGTTGGAAATCAGGAAGAAGTGGTGGAAGTGGATAGGACAAACACTACGAAAAGCACCTAACTGCGTCACAAGACACGCCCTCACATGGAACCCTCAAGGCAAAAGGAAAAGAGGAAGGCCACTGAACACATTACGCTGAGAAATAGAGAAAGATATGAGAGGAATGAACAAACATTGAACAGAACTGGAGACGGAAGCCCATGACAGAGTTGGTTGGAGAAAACTGGTGGGCGGCCTATGCTCCATTGGGGGTAATAGGCGTAAGTAAGTAACTAATGGATGTGGAAACTGTTCAGTCTGGAAACAGTTCACACTATCAACTGACTTTAGCTCAACGATCATTGAAAATTAGAGAGTACTAGATAGTTGAATCAATTTAGTATAGGACTCTTGGAAAAAAAAGTATACATGTGACACCTTGTGGTGGCCAGTGCCTCACTAATTTCATGGCGGTCGGTATTCGATATGTTCTTAGACTTCGTATGCTGCTCGTCCAGACGACCGTTACTAAATAACGCCCTCAAGGTTTTATAAATCAGAAGTGGAATACGAAGCGTTGAATACGCTTATTTGGCAAGCCGCAAATAAACCACCAAACCACAGGCACACGAAGCAACTATAATATGCAAGTAACAAACTGCAGGCAAGCGAATGAATTAATAAGATTAAAATGTACTTACATATACATAGGAATATAGCTGATTTATCGAAGTATTTACAAGGCTAACATTAAAACGAATAGGATGAATATGAACGTAAACGGTAAATAATGTTCAGTCATACCGGACAATAATAAACGCTAATGGTACATATATAAGCTATCGCCATGCAATTGACTTAGTTATAAATAA
>CALYCR020000214.1:0-14849 GCA_944470395.2 Schistosoma turkestanicum | reverse complement strand
AACAGTGTCCACAATCGTTTCTCCCTCGGTAGGAGGAAATGTCGGAGAATCGTCTGCTGGAGACGATTGTAGACGTCCGATATTTCGGAATCGAGGACCACCTCACAGAGAGCGGTTATATGATCCCAAGGTAGAGATTATAGGGCGTAGGCCTACATTTGCCACTGGTTCTTAGTGCGGCAGATCTCGAACTGAGCCTCCAGTGCCGCGAACCAAACCTCTGGATCGTGGGGAATAAAGGCACATATCAAATATCTCCACTAATGATGATGAGGTTGTTCTGCTATTTTCTTATTATTATTCTCCACACTGCAAGTAACTCATCTTCAGTATGATGATATAATAGCTGCTAGTATCCACAGTCTCTTAGTTAAATGCACCCATACAAATTACTGAACGTAGAAATTCATAAATAACTGTCAACTGACTGAAAATGGTGCAGTCGAGTGGCTAGAGTACCATGCTTGGTCAAATACCAAAAAACGTTCCGACAAAAACAATAATGAAGCTCAAAGTAATCAGTTGATTTACACTGCCTCGTGATAAACATGTAGCGTCCTGAGAGAGCTGCCTATGTGATGTTGTAAGAAAGACATTTGTTTATATCTGTAGGTTGAAGGTTTTTCAGTGTTCTTATTTGGTGTTTGGATGTGTTCGCGTGGACCACCAATTCAGATGTTCCAAACTGAAAATAGTTTCATAATCCCTATACATTTTGTCGTTGGATATAAAGAATTTTCTATAAAATGCTTCTTAAATGAAAACGACTCATATATATTTAGTAAATGAACACATTCTACTGAATCCTACTGATTTATTGATCAATAAAATTTATGTTCCTAAATGTCTAATACACTCACCCTGTTATTCTTACAGCAGTGAAGCTTTTTTTCCTCGTGCTTTATTTATCATCCAAACCCTTTTTTTATTATGTAACTTTAATCAGTGTAATTTATCAGTAAATTCCCTTATTTCTACTTTTCCTTCAGCCTTTGTCATCTTATCTCAGTACAGGACTTTGTAGTCACCGAATCGTTTTATGTAAATTCCCTTGTAGTCAAAAATGACGCACTCTAGACGGCGAACATATCCTCAATCGTATTGAATTTAATTTACTAACAAAAATAATTTACGAATGAATGACATCTCAAAGCTAGAAAACAGCTTTAAAAATAACATACAACAGCTTAAATATTTTAGTTCTACTTTGCCAAGTGACTCTATTTTTGCTGAATTGAGGGATGCAATCAATTATGTAATTCTACAGGCTAAAAAATGCCTAAAATGTGTACGAATACCCTTACCAGTTGATAATTATATAATTATTTTAGACAAATAACAGGCCCGTAAAGTGCAAAAGGGATATCTCAACGCCATGCTCTGACATAGATGCTCCACATATCCCAGAAGGTTGGTGTCGAGTATTTATTTTTAACATACTACTTAGACGTTTGTTCGTTATACCTCCCACAAGAACATTTTTATACAGGTCTCTTGCCAGATGATCCAAATGGAAAAAATATTGAAAAGTTACAAGGTAATGTGTTAATTTTTTCGCTTCTGTATTCATTAAATCCACCTCACTACGGATTCAGGATATTTATGGATGACCATGTGTTATTTAGACTTGGTTTTAAATTCTGATAGTTGATTAATAATCCATAAAGTTTGCGTTTAATTTTTAATTGGTGATTTATGATAGACTATCTTAGAGCTTTCTGAGAGACTCATATAATTACCAAAGTTTAGTCTTGAGCCGTAACCAAACAAACTTTAAAACAAATAGACGGTAAAACGTTTGACTTGAAACGAACAACTTTTGAACCAGAAAAATTTGTCGTGCCTAAAATTTACAGGCAATAGTATAATATTGTTGAATCATCTACTGATGTAGGCAAGAATTTTCTCCGGTTGAGAAACCAGTTGCTTTCATTTATGCAAGAATTAGTTTTTAGCTGCATAAAATGCTAATTTCCATAATCAGTTGAAAAAGTAATAGTTTGTAAAATAAACTAAGCCGCTGATTGCTGATTTGTATGAATTTCAACCTGACATTTTGCACTGACATTCAAAATCAAATGATTTTTTCGTCTACATCGTTTTTAACCCCTCATTGTGAGTCACTGTCCAAACTGTATAAATATGGAGCTAATATACCTCTAACATGTTCATAAAGAGTGTTGCTAAAACAGCTCAATTCCGACTGATATGGTATCGTTATCGTTAACTTGATCTAGAAGGTGATTAGTAGGAAACTCTGATTATCGTAAACATGAGTAATTTCATTTAGTATTTACTGTAATATCTTGAATTTCTTCATTTTTTTAGATATCTGAACTTGAGTTTATATGTATTTGTAGATCTAGCATATTGTAAAACGTAACGTGTTCGAATTGGGAATAAAGTTTGCTTAATTTCAAGTTATGTTTGATCACAAACTCAGATGATATAGATAACTTGTATGAACTAGGGATTATTAATAATTAGAGTAATAATAACAAAAAATCTTAGTTTACGACCACTTACTTGGTTTAGCTAGCTTCAGTAAATAATCATAAAACAAATGATTGCACATATCTTATTACAGCTACATATAATTCCTAAACATTTTAAAAAGGCGATATATGGTTCTACTTCAGTGTTGTATCAATTTATTGTCATTTCATATAAAACTATATGGTCATTAAAACTTTATGAAAATGCCTCGTTTTGTCTTTCATGGTCTTAAATTATGTGTGCGGCCAGTAAGTGGATATTTGATATTTGAACTAATTCAATACTGTAACCTCAGAAGGACCATCACTTTTGCCAGAAGCGAATCATATAACAAATAATATTTATTATGCTGTCTCCAGTAACAATGAAACAATTAATTAGATTGTTGTTTATTCCAAGCTACAGATAATAATTTACAAGCAGTCATTCAACTAGGTTTTCCGAACGTTTTAACTATGATTGAATGAACGTTTTAAGATAACTGCAAGTAACTTGAAAGCCTGAGAAATTTGAGATTTTTACGTATCTACGGGTAAAACCCCTAAAATAATGCCGGATTAAGCTGTTGTACAATTTCATTTGCATCGTTATCTGTCAGTTACCCCTCAGGAAGAATAAGCTGACAACTAGCATTCTGGAACAATATCTTTACTGGGCTTTCTTTTTCACTGACTGCCAAGTGTTATTCTTTCGTTTCACATCTGCTTACAGTTTCCGGAAGTGATATCTTTGACCTTCTTAATTTTATTTTTCTTCGAGAACTTCAAGTTAAGGCTTGTCTTGTGACCAATGTCGGTGATTTTCACTATGTATTTCCTATTCGCTTCTAATACTCTTTCCTAATATATCCCTCAGCTAGAAGCTAGTGTTTTCTTACCTAAAATGGGTTATTGCTGACGGTGTCCGGTCAACGATTCCGCAGTATCTTTCGTAGAAAATTTTATAAACACAAGTATCTTTTTTTGAATAATAGTTTCAACGGCTCTCCAAGTTTCTGCTCCATAAAAGAGAAGTCTCTACGTTTGTATATTAAAACGTATGACTTTTTATGTTAACTTCAGTCATTCAGCATTAATCTATACTGTTTTAAACATGATATGTATCAATCAAGCAGTCAACAAGCTATAAATCTGTCACCGTAGTCACTGAAAAATTCATCAACTGCTGAAGATTTATGAATATCACTGATCTCAAAATTAAGGTCAACACAAAGTGTCTATCAACTGGTGTGTTAACCTGCCATTCAGTTATTGCCAAATTATTTGAAATCTAAGCTTTTCAGTTGAAAGATTTAGTAATACTGGTTGTGGCGCTTGAGAAACTTGGTAATTTTGTGATCTCTCACACAAATTTTCATAAGAATGTTTGTCAAGCATAAAACACTGATTAAGTTCAATTTATCAAAAGGGTATTTGGATTACAAAATATTTGGTAAATTTTTGAATTATGAAGTTATTCTATGTTATACTAAAGATGATGTAACCGGACACTACTTATAAGCTGTAAAGTAACCTATCTCTTATTGCACCTTTCTTGTTGGCATAACCTTCACCATGACATTTGTTTAATATGTTTGTTTTCACGTATTCTTACGCAATCGTGAACTCATTTTCTATATTTAATTTCGTTTAATTAGCCAAAGAAATTGACGACTTTGTGTTTAAACTAAAGCAAAATGAATTAAGCAGGAATTTTATAAGAAGTGGAACAAAAACAAGCCTGCACTATGCCGCTTATTGGGGCTCACAGACATGTGTACAAGTATGTTATGAATGAACTTATGTTATGTTAGTATACACTACTCTCTTTTCAACGAGCGATAAACGTCGCTTGCTGTAAAACGTGTGTGAATTTATATTTTGGAGGGTCTTTTATTTAAATAGCATTATTTAGCAGCATCTGAGATAAATGCGAACAATTGCGAATGTTATAAACTGTACAATGCAATGGAATTGAGACTGAAATGGCTCCAATTCAGCAATCTGAAAGTGGGATTCTTTGCTATTGGCTGTTTTTTGGGTGCGAACACAAATTTCTGATGAATGATAATGAATACTGATACTTTATATGAAGATGAATTATGTATATCATTTTATCTAGATTACAATGCACAGTTTGTATAAACAGAGCAAAACAATCTCGATTTTAGTAACATAATCTTCAGTGAATGTACTATTGTGTTTATGATGTTGAAACTACTGAAACACTAATGATATTTCCCACACAAAAATGTATTTTCCCATATTTATATAAGTAGGTGTATAATGGCTTCTGTAAGGCGAAGAACTTAAAGGTGAGAGTAAGGCATTCAAGTGGACAGGTATATCTTTTCAAGAGGTGTGCATGCATTTTTTTTGACAGTTAGACAAACAGTTAACTGCTCTATAGAAAGCGAAATAGAAAAAATTGTTTTATTAGAGTGATGGCTAATAGGAAATTTATCTTATCCTCAATTCATCTATTCATCAGGCTCAAGCTGGAGAGTTGAAAAATGGATTTGACAGCTGATATGCCGCTTACACTGATAAGCAGTTAGAAAACTTTAGAGATAGATTTTGTGTAAGTTGGCTGTCTTCAATAAACTGTAAATGGAATCCTTAAAGAATCAAAACTAACTGCTGGATTTGAACGCGAATTGCGCTGCTTTACTGTCTGAGACAAAGCTTACCAGTTTCCAGGGCTGCAACTCATCCCAAGTCGGAATGAGATATTAACAATGACTGGCTAATGAGTGGTGAACGAGGGCTCTTTTTGTGGTCTAAATTGAATATCGGTATGCGCTTCCGAATCACAAAGAGTTTGAAAAATTCATAGATAATCTAAAGCTCGGGAGACTATGGGGACCCATTGGTTTAACTACTGAGGTATTTAAAAATGATTATTCGGCTTTAGAGTCTAGACTAACTGAAAAATTAACTGGGATCTGAGGACTAGACGTATACCCATCTGATATCTCAATATCAGCTCAACTCAGCCTACGAAAAAAATACTGAGATTCGTTTTGAATAACCATAGGTGAATAATTTTGAAAAATGTAGTTTCAGAAACACAAATTTCAACAATCATCCTAAGCTTAGCCAGACCTAGTGAAGAGCTAACCTGGGTAAATCAGAATGGTCCCAAGCTTGAATGTGGATAAACTCAAGGTACTAAGTATAAAGAATTGGATCTTCATCGGCTAATATGGGTATAAAAGGTATCATGCATGCAAACCCAATGCCTGCCTCAACGGGCGATGCTATTTATGCAGTAATTATTTGGGAGTTATTGACTTTTGGATTGATCCATGTAGGTAAGAGAAGACTACCTGGATAGAGTTCATGTTGTTTTTACTATCAGTGGTTGTCCAAGTTGTAGCTCAGAGTCCTTCACAACTGTATGGGTACATTTACTTCCTATCTTTCCTTAGATGCTAATTTCTATGAAATCTTTTAACATTGAATCACATAGTCTATACCTAAACTTTGCTACATTTAAAATTTTCAGTGATTCTACTACTATGGAATCGGTCTTAATAATTTCATCTCATTGAGTGGATGTTATGAAGCCACTTGAACTGATACACATATATGACATATTGTTTATTGCATGCAACTAACTTGATGTATTCTCAAAAAAGAATTTCACTGCCAACACTTATGATCACTTACTACAATTCGATAGTCTTGATATTCCCTAAAACCTTCGGTAACAGGAAATTAAGGGAAGCCACCAGTTTATTTAAGATCGCAGACGGACCTTCCTTTTATCAATGGCGACTGTAGAGAAAAAGAAACCTAGATCATACCGACTGCTCCTAACTATACAAAAGCCATATGTAAAACGATGTTTACGAAGCATTCACAGCTAAGAAATCAATTTTAGCAATAAGTTTAATGAAGAAAACATATTTTATCCTTAGTCAAAAATCGAAATCTTTTTAATTTTTAAGTGTATTACTTTGAAACATTGTTTGCTGTAAAAATACATTTTAAATAAAGCAAAGTAGCATTGTTTCAGCTAATTCTTATTGACTTAAACAAATTTACTTCGTGAAAAGGTTTATATATGTATTTGTCTCCTCAGAAATCAAACTTATTAAAGCAATCTTGAACTATTCTTTAAAGTACCACATTAATAGTTTACTATGCCATTTATATGATTGATATTTTCTTTAGTTACGTGAAGCACTTCATAATAACACACCATATCAAAATTGATTTATGTCATCCTTAGTCAATAGTTTTATTGTTCATCTTAATTTTAGGTTACCGAAATGATTAACCTTAACCGAAAGTTAGTTATATATTTACAAGGTTATTTAGTTTCAAAATGACTACTATAGTCACAGCATCACTTTTAAAAATTAATGATTTCAATTTCGGTATAAAAATCAAACTAATATATTATTTCTAGTGAATGATGCAATTCAAAGAAAGTTTAGAGAAAATCAATATCGATTTAAATACAATGTGTTTACTAACATTCACGATAAAAGCAAGTACACAATCTGTTCGCTATAGTAGTCATAAATTATTCGAAATTCAATATGGTAAATATTGAGCTATTTAAGTGAGCATAACTACTGCTAACTTAAAAATATTACTTGACTGTTGAAAATGCCTACTGAAAGATTTAGCTTGTTTTATTTTCTGTTCAATGTTCTACTCATTAGTCCAGTTGTATTTTGATCACAAACCACTAGTTGAATTCTAGTTAATTGTGATTCTCAATAGTTCATTACTTTGATGGAACATACCACTGACAAAGGTCTTTATTCACATTTATCGAATACAATACAATGAAACCTTAGGTTTTTTTATGAACTGTATTAAATGGATAAAATCTATTTGGACATGAAATGTTTGATGAACCAGAAGTAAAGAATTAGACCAAGATATATCATTATGTAGTAATCTCACTGATGGTTCTGTTTTGCGGCTGAACGATGGAAGTCGTCCGTCAATTTTTCAGACTAGATATCATATCAAATTTGTCCATGGTATTATAACATATCTTCTGTTGCTTAACACCATTTTGTTTTGTTAATGATAGTGTAGTAATTATCTCTTGTAGACTTCGGTATCAAAATTTGTGATATACCGAACAAAGAGAAAAATTTGTAGACAGCATAGGAAATTTATGTTACCTATTTACAGATCAATATGTTCGCTGTACATTATTAAAAATCACTAGTATTTTAACGGTTAATTTACTTTTTTTGACTAAGCAACAATATTTTTTGATTCTGCTAGTAAAAATATAATAAATGTGAATAAAAATGGATTTTTCCTAACATTCTGAATTGGATTCAATTCATAGGGGAACTCCTTTATCCTTAGAATTTCAATAACTTCAAAAATGGCAGAAGCTCATTCTAGTAGTTCAACAAATCACACTTACAGTGACCATTGTTCGACCGAAGATGTCAGATAAATTTTTTATCAATATTAAGGGATGTTTTATGTTATATGGAGCAAAAATAACAGTAGCAATTTAGTAGTATGCCTTACAAATTGATATGTTCCAGTCTTTTGAAGCAACAGTTAGAATCTGAGTGCTCCTAATACATTATTTTTGAACAACACTTTTGATGAATAGCTCAAACGGAAGGTATTCTGAATTTTCATTACAACTTGAAAAACAAATCTCTCCTCAATATGTATACTATTTTAACATGTTTAACCAGTAATTAAGCTTTGATCTAATACGACCTGATCAACTTTTGTTTTTTTAGATCAAGAAAAAAAATTATTTTTCAATTACAGATACGGAGATTAGTGTTCTTCGCACATTGAAATCATCAATCAATCATTGTTAGACCACCATTATAAACCTGGAAGCACTGGACGGCCGTTTCTTCCTAGCGTGGGACTCATCAGTAATGCGCACATACCACTACTACACCTCGCAGAATTCGAACCCAGGATCTTCAGTCCTGAGCGTGAACGCCTAAACTCTGGACCACTGGGCCAGAATCCGACGATGAGGAAATTTTCGTAGTTCTAGTGATATGTGACCAGTGGAGATCAACCCTGTTAGGTAAAGGCAGTAACTATCGAAGCCAAATGGGTGAAGTCGCGCGAAATCTCTAGATTGGTCAGAGTTAGACATTAACACCGTTGGATGCCGGCCCAGTGGTCCGATGGTTAGGTGTTCGCGTATGATAAAAGGTCCTAGGTTCGAATCCCGCGAGTAGCAGTAGTCGTTGATGTGCATTGCTGATGAGTCCCACACCAGGACGAGACGGCCGTCCAGTACTTCCAGGTTTCTAATGGTGATCTAACAATGATTGGTTGATGATTTAAATGCGCAAAAAAATTATTATGATAATTGTTCAGTTTGTTATCAAAAAAGTACTATCAAACACATAACTAACATTTTTGACATTTTCATTTTGTAATCCCAGTAGTAATAACAGTATTTTCTACTGCATTACAGACATTGATACTACAAGGTTCTGATCTTACTGCTCGTGATGAATATGGTCTGACACCAGTTATGTGGGCTTGTGAATCGGATCGATTGGCAAACCTTATAATCTTGTTAAAAGTAAGTTCATTTTCTCTCTCTCTCTCCCGTAGTTTACTGTTTTAATGCAGCAGTAGTTTTTTATTTTAAAGATAAATCAAATTTATCGTAAGAATAATTATCTAGAGAATCAGATAAATATCTGAATGGCTAAAAAACTTTAATTGATTAATTATTTGTTTTAACTAATTCAATTACAGGCAGCTAAAATTCGTAGTATTCCAGAGAAACAATGGATTTATGATAGTAGTGGTTATCATTTGATACATCATACTTTATTAAAAGATGATCATTTAAAATGTTTAGAAGTGAGTTATCCAATTTAGTGAAAATTATTATTATTTTGTCTATTTTAATGGAAATTCAAATATGTAAACTACTTCAATGTGTTTCATGAAAGCTTTGATTAGTTAGTATCAATGATTTACTTTTGATTAATGTAACATGATTATTGAATGAAGATGACCTTAAAATTAAACTTTATAGTTTGTAAATTGATAAATGCAACAATTAGGCTGGTTAGTCGTATCATTTGTGATATTTTTTATTCTGTTTATGAAATGAAATACCATAATATCGGATAATGAGAGATGATACAACCAGTGAGTTGAATTCCTTTCGAGATCATGACGAATTATTATGTTAATTAAACTATTACGACTTTCCGAATCCAAAACAACATATTCACTGTCTTTCTCGTTAAGTGATAGCTACTGTTCTTTCAGACAGTTATGTGAATTTGAATGGGACTAATTTTTTTCTAATCTTTTCGCTTATTTCACTAAACTCTCGTTTTTATTTGTGGATTAAAGGTGGAAAATTAGATCCTAGTTTCATACTTAACACCAATACTGGTCATTAAAGTTTGATGAAATGTATCTCATTTTTAGCTGCTAGTTGAATATTTTATTAAAAAAATTTAAGCATTTATTAAATCTAGTTTATCAGGGTATTCAGTATGGATTATAAACTACCGTCAGTGGTGGTCGGATACAACATCTATGTCTCACATGTAACTATTTTTTCAATGTAATTAATATTGGTCTAGAAAATGCAATCTTCATTATTCATTTATATTATACTTTCATCATCATCATATATACTACTTAAGCTCTGATTTCCAAAATTTGTTCGCTTTACTCATTAAATGTACTGAAAAATCAAAGAGCTTTAAATTTTTATAAAAGTTAGGTAAATGCAGCGTCAAACATCTCACTTCAGTTAAGAAATCAGTCAATAAAAGTTCGAAAGGATACAAAGAATAAATGGCATTTGGAAAACCTAGGTTTTTCTGATTACAAGTTAGTAGAGAACTATCAACTGTGAACAAGAAGTTAGCACTATGTATTATGATTTAGAGATAACAGACTTTTAGAGAAACAAAACTTAACAGTTTATAATCGGATGTCAAAAGATTTCTTCAAAGATTCGGGGAAATAATGAACACGTAGTCTCTGTACCACTTTGTTCCAATTTGAAACGTCAGAATCTGATGAATGTTTAAAAGTGAAATACTTGAATAGAAACTTATAATAACAGAAATCTAAGAACTGTAGCTAATGTTTTAACTATTTAACATCCTGTTTCAACACAACCAGTCAACAGTAACGTAGAACTTCGTACCTACGTACATCAGTTCCAGTTGCCATACCACATCAGCACAGAGATGCAAATGTCAGTTCGAATCCCATAGTAGTAGAGATAGTAGCAATGTTAACAGTGATCGGAAATTTTAGGGTTCGAAGTAGAATATTGTAAAATAAACTTAAAAAAAAAGATGAAGGTGATGAGGAATTCAGAAGGTTAGGACTTGAGAGAACACAAAGAATGAATGCACCTACGCCATTGCAAAAGGTTTTGAGCCATACCATTCAGACCAGGAATAATGTTTCGTGAGCTCAAACCGTTCGCTTTAGCGGCGCGAGGTGACAAAAGATTGAATGAAGAGTTGGTCAAAGAGATAAGAGAGATATTATGAGGCGTAGAAAGGATTTGATTGTGACCAATCTGGTCTCATATGCTTTTATGGGTATGAGGGAGGATGTTACTTCCTGGCTGCCCACAATGTAGAAGGGTTATGGTTTCCAGAAGAGGCATCAGCCTCATGACTTCCGAAGGAACTCGGCTTTCATCATGAGACGTCATAATTCTTTTAAATCAAGACCTTCTAACTTCCAGAGTAGAGTTTATATGGTTTTTTTCAACACAAACTGGATCTGAAGGTCTGATTTTAGAGACATCTTTAAAATGCAACTAGATCGAATGCTGATCTGAAACGACTCAAGATACTATTACAAATGCTTGATACATTGTTCAGAGTTCATGTTCTATAGATATAACAATGATATGTCTTCTCTGTATAACAGTTATTAAAAATAACATTTTAAAATATTACTATCATTATAAAGTCGAAACCGCTGTCTACTATTCATTGTCTAATTTGTGAATAACTTTACCAAGTGTTACGCATTCACGTCAACATGTCACTTTTATATGCTTGAAACTATTACGAGTTTACCTAGTCGGGAAACGAGAGCGAGGATTGAGGATCCGGCGACACGATATGCTACTCTAATCCGATTGTCCTAACCCCCCACTAAGTGAAAGAAGAAGACTTGATATGAAGTAGAACCTGTATTCTACAAGCATTCAGAAAGTACGAGGTCCGAGTCCAGAAGAGAATCAAGATCCTGAACTAGAGATCCGGGTCATTAAACGTTACAGATAATGCGTATTTATACATTTAGGTTGAATAGGAACAGCATCGAAGTCTGTGACATTGACAGTTAAGGCGACCAATAGGAAAAAACATTTGAAGTGACATTGGACAGTAAGGACGATCGTAAAATTGACCTATAGGAATCGACCAATAGAAATTATACTTACTTATATAATGATTCTTCGTAGGATATTTGATGAATATCCAAACACTAAAGCTTTTGTTTATTGTCCAAATATAAATATAAATATTTAAAATTAATTTTCATACACTATTTATTGTAGTATTTATCACATAGTGAGTATGGATCAAAAGTAGATTTTGAAGGTCAAAATATACTTCATCATGCTGCAATGAAAGGTAAGTTTTAAATGTACAGCAATAAAATATTATGCAAAATATAGTATTTTTATGAAAATAGTGAATGTTGCAATCGTGATGCATTGGTTTGATTTGATAGGAGTGTATCGTAAAACACAATGAATAAGAAGTATCACAATATAATGGAATTTATATTACTGTTTCCTAAATAAAGCAAACATTTTATTTGATTTTATGAAAATGACTAATAGAGTTTAAGTTCATTTCTCTTTTACAATACATGACTTACTGATTAGTAATGGTCGTTACTTTCGTGAGTACAAAATGGTAATAATGTCACTTTAGGTTAAAAAATTACGTAGAAAATATTGAAATTGAAGATTATTGTAGCAAAGGAACTGTCTAAATGCTTTGAATGACCAAAGATAAAAACTGAACCAATTGGACTGATGTAAACATCGAATAGGCAAAAAAGCTTATTAGGTATATGGAGTATTCACACTGATGCTTGAATCTATTTGTTTGAAGGCGTTTTAAAATAAGAAAAACATCTTTTACGGATGAATAAGTCAAATAACGTCAAATGGTTTTTCAATGCTGAATTCATTTAAAAACAGAGCATTAATACATAATAGCTAATGTCAGTTTGCCATGAAAACTGTAATTCTGAACCGTTTGTTCTAAACCTAAATAAGTACTCCAACCAAGATTAGTGTGGGAATGGTGAAAAGTCTATTTGTGTCCTTTAAACAGTTGGCCAAAAAGAATGATCCATATTCATAGGCGAAAATTTTTATCCTTTCTTCCTTTACTAGCAGATTAACCTTCAGAAGACTTTAATAGATTTATTCATTGCATAAAATGTCTCTAAACTTTGCAATACCATAGTTTGCTTTTCCATTAAAATATTCATTTACAAAGACTTTTTTTGGGTGAACAGTAATTCTTCACTGAACAAAAATTCTTCTCTGTATCTATGAGTTCTTCCCTAGACTGGTCTCGAGTGGAAACCTGCCCTTTGGTGAAATTCTTCCTAGACTATACTCATTGAGAAATTTATCAGTCAATAGATCTTTTAAGGTTTTACGTTTTTAATGGAAACAAATGAAATACTTTGCATAAGGTTGATGTAATTAGAAAGAAATCAGTGATGAGTGTGTTTGTAAAATACATGACGAAGAACTTGTTAGCTTCGTCACTAGGTATGCTTGAAACTATTACGGGTTCACCTTAGTCGATAAACGCGAACGAGACAATGAACCAGCGTCCAGGTAGGCTACCTTGATCCGAAAACGGCAAAACAGAAGTCTTCATAAGCGTAGAAAGAAAGAAAGCATACAAATCTCATTTATTTATACATCATAGAAACGTCCTTGCGACAGTCACAAAAATAGCACACTAAAATATACAGTAGCCAATCACAGCCATAGATTTTCCTGGTGGGAAATGAAATCTCAAAGTCAACTGGTCAGCCCATGTTGGCAAACATAAAATCCAAAATAAGGCATTTATCAATCGAGTTCTGCAGATCTAACATCCCCATCAAGAGTTTAGTATTAAAAGCAGCTTCTGTTCGGTAATAAATTAAACTGATACAACAATAAATGGAATCAGTCTAATGGTGTGATGCGCCGTCATAGTTTGAAACCACATAACATTAATGTTTATCCACAATTTCACTAACGATTGGACCGATGACGTTTAAATCTTTGATTCACTATTGTACACTATCAAGCTATCTTCGTGTCAAGATATGGTTTCAACTGTTAAAATTTATTCATTGCACAATAATCAAGATGATTGTATTTTAAACATTTGTGAAACCATGAAACGATCAATGTTAGACCACCAATAGAAACCTGGAATCACTGGACATCCGCTTCGTCCTGGTATGAAACTCAATAGCAGTGCGCACCCACGACTCCTGCACCTCGCGGGAGTTGAACCCAGGACCTTCGGTACTGTGCCCGAAAGCCTAACCTCTGTACCACTGAGTGTGTTTTTTAATTAGCTAGTCATTCAGTAAACAGAAATACTATTGACTATCTTTGGTATGTTATTTTATTATTATCTTCAGCAATGTTTATATTATCAAAATGTTCTTCTTTCCTATCTATTTTTTGTAGGCTTTCTTAATGCATGCAAAATTATTCTTCAATATAAACCGAATGCTATTCTGTTGAATCAGTTCAACCGGGAAAATCGTACACCATTACATTTAGCTACGATAAATGGACATGGAAATATTGTCAATTTATTATTAAGTCATAAAGGTTTGATTTTGATTCGTTTTGAAATAATTTTGTTAGAAATTTTGTTTTATTTGAACTTTTGCATATATCTCTCTTACATTATACTTGTCAGTATTCCTAATCATATCACTACTCAAGGTCATGAAGACACTTTGTTAATAAACGTACTGTGACTGCACCAATTAATCAGACTATGTATTATTGTTTATTTGGTACCCTCGAAATTGTACCTGTGATCACATGAATATTACACATTATTAGATTACTTAACTTACAAAGTGAATCAAGTCGTTTCACTTGATCTCCTCTCTTACATTCCGGTTCCATGATCCTTTGTCATTCATAGATCAAATTACCTATAGTTACTGAATATACTAGAAAAACACCGTTCGATAATGATGAAGTACGCCTTTTTCATGCATATAGTGAAGTGGTCATTTATTCATCGTCATGATATGAGATATTTTGAATTAGTCTGAGATTTGTTGGAATTTATGATGGATAGGTTATTTTGAAATAAATTACTCAATAATTCATAATAATACTTGAAT
>CALYCR020000213.1:0-19831 GCA_944470395.2 Schistosoma turkestanicum | reverse complement strand
AGGAGCAACTTTCATAATGCATAGGTATCCCACTCTGTTGTCTTATTTGGAAGAGTTTCTACAAATCAGTCTATAAAGTAAAAACATACCTCCTCTCCATAATACGTAAGAAGTTCTTCGAATCTTGAAATGTCCTAGACAAGAGATAGCGAACAAGAATAACCGCATACTTTGCATGCTCTATAGTAGATTTTTCCTCTATACTGCACTGTAACAAGATTTTGCTCTTCTTCGAATCGGGCACAATTAACAAACTAAATAAACGAGTGAATAAAAATATGTTTCAGTCAGAATTTTGATCGTGAAATAACCACTAGATAATCAATGTTTATCATAGACAGCTAAATTGATTTTCTCATAGTTATTATAGTAATTGAGACAGTGTTTATGTTGCAGAATAAGACATGTGACTGCTTAATTTCATTATTGAATATTACCTTATCTTATTGCTGACAATCTAAGAAAAGCAGGATACGATATATGATAAACAATATCGGTCATAATACGAAGCTTTCATAATGCCTATATATTCTTCCAATCCTCATTTCAGTAAGTTTAAATTATAGCTAAGAGTAAACCAACTTGTGATATTTCCTATACGTATTACGAAATGATTACATAATAAGTGCAACGGATAATGGTCCAAACATCTTACAACTCGAGAAGTTCAGTAAATGTCATTTTGCAAAAACACTCACAGTATAAGATCAGTTCAATAGTACAAAAATATTTACCACTCTTTAAGTATTCATAGTTCATTTTCTACCGGGAAAATAGCATACAAATTTATTTAAAAGATATTTATGCACAAACTGTTGAATGAAAATTATTAATTCGACTCTGAGTTTAGAACCTCGCCAAAATACGACTCACTCTTAACCAATTTGAATTCAGAGGATTTCGAGCATCCACCAGATGAGCACTGACGCCATTATTATTAGCTCTTACGAGCCATGCATATCCACCACGCGACCTCTAGAAATAATAAAAATATTGAAAGGAAACATATACTAGCGAGTCGATAAAACCATCCATAAATATTAACAGGGATTCTATTAAGACTAAGATCATGGACACTGAAGACCAAAAGACATACCCTGACCCGTTCCTCATTATCCATTTCATGTAAATACACTATCTGTCCTTCGTAATGTCCAAAAATAGTTCCGCACTGTATGTTAGCATTTGCATATGCACCCAACCCTGCTCCGTGAATTCTAGACTTGCTAATTGTGATCAGTCCTTTTGGAGCGGTTTTAGCTGCATGTTTATAAAACGGCTCTCCACAAACGCATTTGGATGTTTGGCAGTAAATGTACTTGTCTTTGACTTCTTCGCAAACATCTGATGGTGTATTGTCGATCCAAATAATAGGATGATCGAAACATCCATCAATGACAGAACGTTTACAAGTGTAACAGTCTGAATAAAAATAAAAGAGTTGATTCTAAGGAAATAGCAAAAATTACAAAATTTCAATGTTATCGTTATTTATCGTGTTCAAGAATGAAACCCGTAACATCAAAGTTTCTATTGACATTCCATAAGCAAGAACGAAAGCAGTTCTATGCTGTCCAGAAATAGAATTTGATAAGAATTTTGGATGTTTGTGTACTGCACATTTATCCCGCTTTACTCAAACTATGAACCTCATTCATGTTTTTATCAAATCTTATGAATAATATGATAGGAGAGACTATGTAGAAACATCTTAAGTTGTGAAGTACAAAAAATTTAATCATAACTCAGATGATTTAAAGCCTGTAACTATCATCTATGAAGAGTTAAAACGATATTTCAAATTTCTCTCACTCTCTATCTTTGAATTCAAAGAAATTTCCAACCACGTTCGTTATTGGCAGTAAAAAAGCAACTTACACAGGTACCTATCATCTTCAGGAATCACCACATCAAATTTGTAGTTTCGCCTTTCTTTCTCCCGTTTGGGATATCGTCTCCCTGCAAACTGGTCAGTTTATAGCTTAAAACGTACCTTCTTCGGAATTCGAAACTTCCATCAGTGTGGCAATTTTGCTACTACATTCTGATGCTTTTTTCGTCATTTTTTCATGAGATGATTTATGAGTTGGCGTGCTTGTAACAAATGGTTTGGGCAAATCCGGAATCCACTCATCCCCACTGCTCATCCAATCACTGTCGCTGTTTGAAGATAATGAGACCTTTACTTTTTGCCTTTTCTATTTACAGAATAGAAGCTCATTTAACAATGTTGGTACTTTCGAATGACGGCATGGTAACGTTTTAGGCACATTCTTAGTCTGGATACATTTTGATGATGTTGCGCGGATTCTCTGACATCTCGGAACATTGGATTTTGACTATAGTTCAGATAACAAATAAAGGCATTTAAAATAGGAAATAGTGAATAATAATAACATGGTTTACTGTTAGTATTTCTTACAGCTCATGATTTCTCTATTATTTGCTAGCTTTTTTTAATCTGTTATTGAAGTGTGAGGATGCTTCGAATTCCAAAAAATGGTGGTCAACTAACTGAAGACCAATTAATCACTGGCTTTTAACACTAAAACACCATTGAAAATAAAATGGTATTTGGTGTGCACAAGGTTGTGACGGATGAAGCACTATTTTTAATTACTAAAAAGGCGCATCATCGATAATGTTAGATACTTAACACGTATTTCATATTTTTGATTGAATAAATTTATCTGAATTTATAAACTACCTACAATACAGATTTTTAAAGATCATTTACATAAATTAAGTAGTATGCTTAACATCTCAAACATCCATGTTGCATAATTCTTTAAGTGGATGCAATATACTAGAAACGTTAGCTTCGAATTGCAAATAGTAATGAAATGACATTATGCAATTTGAGACAGATTAAATCTAGCGATGTCAAGCTATTTTTGATGTTAAGTTAAAAAGAGTTAAGCAATTTTTGTACTAAAACGCTTCCTACTGCAGGCGCTCTGTGGAGAGTAGCTGCGTTAAATGGTCAAAGTAAAGAAATCATAATAGATTTCGTCAATATTTCTACCTTCTAAAACTTTCAGTGTGAAGATTTTTATTCTTGACTGTAAAACGTTTTGTTCAAAAATCTAATCTTCACTCTTTCGTGCAAATACACTTTCTCAGTTGACTAACACCAGATAACGTCGTGTTTCTAATCAACTTCTTGTTTTTATCTACAGTGACAGTTAACAGTGTTGCCTCTTTATGCAATTATATTTGTATTGATTTTATTTTGATTTCACCTGATTAACTACAAGCTAAAGGAAATGCACAGGATCTTATATGGGAAGCCCACGCTATTCATAATAAGTGCTCAATAAAACGAAGAATATAACCATTCTAAACGTCACTTTAGAGAGTGAAAATCAAATATGAAGTCTAAATGTTTTCCGTGAAGCCAGGAACATAATAATATCTTGACAATCATGTATAAGATTGTGCGTAATGCCTTTCTAAGCATCCCATACTGTTTTTTCAAACTAAAAGAACTCATTTTGTTAAAAGGCGAATGAACTGCAGTTTTTTAGTTCTGATTCATTGAAAAAGCAATCAACATGAGCAATTTATCAATAAGAGAACTAATACTTTTGTCGATGTCTTGTTTGTTATTACAGGAATTGACAGCATGAGGCTTGTGAACATTTAAGTTCTCATATTGTGCACATTGAACACTCAAGTAGACAGATATAAATCCAAAGCAGCCCACAGCATATTCATCTTTGCTATGTTTTTACCTGACCATTAAACGCGCCATCCTGAAGTTGTTTGGGATTTTAGGGACGTACCTCTGTATTGAGTGTTCAGTGACTTCGTTAACAACATCATGTGCTAATTAATATGTACTTATCATCTATTGCCGAAAATATGAAACCGTTCTAAAAGAACAATAAATCGATTTGTTTATACCAGCTCGTGAAAAAAGATATTCGGTCCAAAATCTAAAGGATTATCGCTAATTTATATATAAACCATTGATTCTATATAAAGACTAGAACACTACACACTGGGTGGACTCATTTTATCTATTACTAGTCGAGACCGCTACTGTCTACATGCATTAACAAACGTATCAAGATATACATACGTTTTCAAAACCATCTCCTATTTGACCCAGTTTATCCCGTTACTGACTGAGATGACATAGACGACGAATGTATTTGAGATTAACCAAACAACTATTTTGGTACCCTCTTATCGAGATTAACTGACGTCAGCAATGTGCATTAGAAGACTATAAGCCAAGCATTTAAAAACAAGTGCACGCACATTGGTTTCCAACTTCAGAGTATATAAATAACTGAATATGTTTTAGAAAGTACTGCTACAGCAATTAGAAAAGAGAGACTTCAGGGGAAACTGCACAGATAGTGGACTTCAACCTAACTGAGTGATATTATTGTAAACCTATTGGTCAAAACGGCTTTTAACACTAATTACTTTGTAATTAGTTTGGATAATGGTTGAACGTACCATTTTGATCCCATACATTCTTTTGATCTTCTCCATGTCATCGTCACATACATCTTCATAAAGCTCAAATTTGTTCAATTTTAATTACATACTTGCAAGACTTTTTAGTAAATCAAGATTTTCCAAGAGACGCTGATTCCGTAATTCCTCCATATTCGTTAGTTATACGATAACGTGTAACAGAAAACCGTTATACAGTCAAACAACAACAGCAATCCAATATCCAATATATTTTGTGCAAGATGGTATAAACTAATTGATTTATTAGCTCTCGATTTTTTATCTTCCGGTAAGGATCCAGTTATTTGGTGGTGTTGAGTGGATGGCAGTCAGGATAGTCGACTGCAGTAATTCTAGTTAGTTGGCCGTTATTTATGTATTTATATGTTCCGTGATTTGAGTTTGTTACGAGAAAATTTAAAATCTGTATGATGAAAAAGTATAAATCAAACGATTTATTCGCATTTGCCTCCTTCTGTTATGGTAAGATTCCAAGCATTGTAATGATATCGGCAGTAATCCGCGTGCCTTTAAAATTGACAGAGGTATTTTCCTCCATTAGACTTGAACATCAAAAATTTTGTTTTTCACCGTGTATGAAAGAATTTCAGTGATTTTCTTATGCATTTTGTTGAACGCAAATGGTTAATAATCGTGAAATCTGCACAAATCTAATATCGGCAGCTTTCAAACTGTTCGATTAAACGGATGTATTTGGTCGCACCATCAAAGCTGTTCGGATGCAAAGAATTTGCTATCACAATCATGAGCACTGTCAAAAGTCATATTAGATAGCATAATCAAATATCGCTAAAGAAATGCCAGAATTTACAGCAGTAGCTCCGAAACCAAAAGCTGATCATAATAACAGGTCAGTCATCTCCAGAAAGGTAAAGAAGAGCGCAAGCTCTGAGCTCCAATTTGCTTCGAGTACGCCAAATGACTACTAAATATAAAAATGCTCCTTAACGTGTTGAAGTTCTATAGAGTTAAAATTATGATTAGACATCTATGAAAAATCCTTGGAATTATAAAATTTATGGTGGTTAGGCCTTGACGGAGAATGATACCGGAAAACGTAGTCATTTAAATGGCCTTTTCCTCGTTATCAATAACAAATACGATTAAAATCGGACATCTTATGTATTTAGCCTAAACCAAGTAACTAATAACTGACTATGAATGTATTGCACCCCCATCACCATTCACACAGGTTTCATGAAATGGTGGACGAATCCACCCACTCCTATTAACAGTAGAACGTCATACCTTTGAGGTGCAACCTGTAACATTCGAAGATTTCTCAAAATTTAAATTTGCATCATTATCTTCTTATCTCTCACAAAACTTTTAGTTTTCGTTTCTAGTAAACAGATAAATTGAAAAGCCTGTAGATACTGTTCAATTACTGTTATTTACAAGGAACTCAAACTTCCTGTATTATTGTCACTCCATTCTTTTTCACGTATTAACAGTGTAATAAATTTTTATTTTCCGAATTCATTAACATCCAAACGCCCTGCTTTTTTTTATCTATTTATCTCCTTGCTCATTAGTTTTAACACTTTTTCTTTATGCTCAATCATCAGCTACCTATCCTTCCTATTCCCAAACTGCCTATTAACTGACACATATATTACAATTTACACAATTAGTCAACTTACTAGCAGCATGATATGCTACGTGGATATTTAGTCCAACATACAGAAGTCAAATTTGTCTGGTTTGCTTATAACGTGGGGGTAGTAGAGAAAGTGAATTCTGACCAGGTGCACAAAAATAGAGCTTAGACTGAAAAACATTATTTAAAATCCACCATTAAACATCAGCGAGCCTGACATCGCAAGAGTGGGGAGGGTGTGGTGTCTCGCCGGCATTGATGACGGTGGGGTGATAACCTCAATCTAAATCTGTTGTAGTGTGCCCGATGGCTGCGTGTTCTTAAGCTCGTTTTATAAATCAGAAGATAAACTCCAAGTATCGTATACATTTATTCGAGGCACACCACATAGCGAATTGAAGAAGCGAATTGGAGAAGGCTAGTGAGCCAACTCAAAGAGATAGAGTATGACTAAGAATATATAGTCAGATAAGATTAAGACAGACATATGACAAGCGAAATAGGTATGCACACACATGAATAAAAGCGACGAATGATTGACAAGATCAAATGACAAGCGATACAAATCATGTGATTTCATGGGAATATTACGAGATTAACATTAAAGCGAAAAGGATGAGTAAGTGCGTAAGCGTAAGCAATGCTCAGTCGTACAACCTCATACAAACCAGATAATAAAAAAAACCAATGGTACATATGAGTTGTTGCTATACAAATGGCTTGGTTAAATAAATTAATCGAAAGGGCTTAAGCAAATTAAATGTAAGCGGATGCAAATAAATGTGGAGGCACTACAATAGCCCCCTTCCAGCAAACAAGGATACGAAAGTGTCTATGTTTGCGAAAAAAATTCAATAGTCGGAATGCATCAAAAGGTACGAAAATTAGTTACCTTGTCCGAGTACGTTCGTAAGTTCGCATAGTAAGAGAATATCAAAAATATGTAGTAAGCGGTTATTAGCAAAAATAATCGATTTCGAATATAACAAATTAGGAGCAGTTGTACGATAAAAAAAATGCAATACAAATGCTGCAAAATATTTAATATCGTTTAGGCATGACAGTTAAGACGGAACTCGATAATCGCATAGACATTACGGTAAGGCTTATCGATAAATCGAGTGGCTGCAGATAGGGTGAAGAAATTGCGATCGAGATTATCGTGTAGAAAATTTGGAGAATAAAGCTGCGTACAGATGCGATGCATGGAAATCAAATGCATATAGAGAACATAAGTTATTACCATTGAGTATATGACTCCAAACTTATGTCTATGATAGCGTTGCAAACCGTTGCCAGCGTTGGGGTAGTCGAAAAACATGCTAATATCAGTGTGCAGGAGGTTCGCTCGACTGCCTGAACTGCTGCTTCGTGTGCATGTGCGTAAGATCATACCACCAATTTACTTAGCAGGCTGCAAGATTTTCGAGTACGTGCAGCTGATGAGTACATAGAGGATATCTCCAATGCGATAATCGTATAGCCACGGAAATATTAATGGACAATAATTGTCGTTGAGCCGTTGCTTTGATAAGCGATTCGAAACATATTTATGCGATATGGCAAAATAAATGAAACGAACTCACCTCAATCATAAACGTCGTTCGTGTTGTCGAAAGAAGTAAAATAATTCCGTGAGTTACAAATGTCCTGCCATGACTACTATATTCGTAATGTGATTCGATTAGCGATTAAGATAATTCCATTATTGTCATAATATCATGATTAATCATAATAATGGTTCTTTCACATTAATACGATAATGATAGCGATAATTCGAGAAATATATTAATGCGACGAGTTGGTACATAATCAAAATGACGATAAGATAATGCTTGATTCGTTCAGCTAATGCATTAAGTACGATAGCTGCTTTGTCGCTGCATGGCGTCGGGATTTCCAGTTACTGTGTAGTGCCTCCACATATATTCCAGTACTCTTACATCTAACTTGGTTAAGCCCTTTCGATTAGTTTATTTAACCAAGCCATTTGTATAGCAATAACTCATATGCACCTTTGTTATTTTTTATTATCTGCTTTGTATGAGCTTGTACGACTAAGCATTGCTCACGCTTACGCACTTACTCATCCTTTTCACTTTAATGTTAATCTCGTAATATTCCCATGAAATCACATGATTTGTATCGCTTGTCATTTGATCTTGTCAATCATTCGTCGCTTTTATTCATGTGTGTGCATACCTATTTCGCTTGTCATATGTCTGTCTTATTATTGTCTGACTATATATTCTTAGTCATGCTCTATCTCTTTGAGTTGGCTCACTAGCCTTCTCCTGTTCGATTCTCCAATTCGCTTCTTCGCTTTGCTATGTGGTGTGCCTCAAATAAACGTATACGATACTTGGAGTTCATCTTGTGATTTATAAATCGAGCTTAAGAACACGCAGATGCATCGACACACCTCATCTGGTAAGCCCGACGTTTCCAGTAATAATTCGACGATTCCGATGACAAATCGAATATAACCAACCAGTTGGTAATTTCGAGAACAAATCGAACAGAACCACTAACTGGAAATCCCGACGCCATACAGCGACAAAGCAGCTCAGGAAAATTAATGAATTCGCTGATCGAATCAGATTCAATATACAACACAGACAACGCACTCTCTCATCGGACGAAAGCAGCTAACCCACGTCAGCGGTAATATGCACATACAAAAATCGTATTATCTTATTATCATTTTGATGACTTATTAACTCGCTGCATGAATCCATTTCTCGAATTATCCAATTATCGCTATCATTATCGTATTAATGTGAAAGAACCATTATTATGATTAATCATGATATTATGACAATAATGGAATTATCTTAATCGCTAATCGAATCACATTACGAATATTGTATTCACGGCAGGACATTTGTAACTCACGGAATTATTATTACTTCTTTCGAAACCACGAACGACGTTCATGATTAAGGTGAGTTCGTACCATTTATTTTGCCATATCGCATTATCATGTTTCGAATCGCTTATCAAAGCAATGGCTCAACGACTATTATCATCCATTAATATTTCCGTGGCTATACGATTATCGCATTGGAGATATCTTCTATGTACTCATCAGCTGCACGTACTCGGAAATCTTGCAGCCTGCTAAGTAAATTGGTGGTATGATCTTACGCACATGCACACGAAGCAGCAGTTCAAGCAGTCGAGCGAACCTCCTGCACGCTGATATTCGCATGTTTTTCGACTACCACAACGCTGGCAACGGTTTGCAACGCTATCATACACATAAGTTTGAAGTCATATACTCAATGGTAATAACTTATGTTTTCTATATGCATTTAATTTCCATGCGTCGCATCTGTACGCAGCTTTATTCTCCAAATTTTTTCACGATAATCTCGATCGCAATTTCTTCACCAATCTGCAGCCACTCGATTTATCGATGAGCCTTACCGTAATGTCTATGCGATTATCGAATTCCGTCTTAACTGTCATGCCTAAACGATATTAAATATTTTGCAGCATTTGTATTACATTTTTTTATCGTACAACTGCTCCTAATGTATTCTATTCGAAATCGATTATTTTTGCTAATAACCGCTTACCACATATTTTTGATCTGTTACTATGCGAACTTACGAACGTACTCGGACAAGGTAACTTTAATTTTCGTACCTTTTGATGCATTCCGACTATTTTGATTTTTTTTCGCAAACAAAGACACTTTCGTATCCTTGTTTGCTGGAAGGGGGCTATTGTAGTACCTCCACATATATTCCAGTACTCTTACATCTAACTTGGTTAAGCCCTTTCGATTAATTTATTTAACCAAGCCATTTGTATAGCAATAACTCATATGTACCATTGGTATTTTTTATTATCTGCTTTGTGTGAGCTTGTACGACTGAGCATTGCTTACGCTTACGCACTTACTCATCCTTTTCGCTTTAGTGTTAATCTCGTAATATTCCCATGAACTCACATGATTTGTATCGCTCGTCATTTGACCTTGTCAATCATTCGTCGCTTTTATTCATGTGTGTGCATACCTATTTCGCTTGTCATATGTCTGTCTTATTATTGTCTGACTATATATTCTTAGTCATGCTCTATCTCTTTGAGTTGGCTCACTAGCCTTCTCCTATTCGCTTCTTCAATTCGCTATGTGGTGTGCCTCAAATAAACGTATACGATACTTGGAGTTCATCTTCTGATTTATAAACCGAGCTTAAGAACACGCAGTAAATCGGCACACCTCAAGTGGTTCTGTTCGATTTGTCCTCGAAATTACCAACTGGTTGGTTATATTCGATTTGTCATCGGAATCGTCGAATTATATATGAAGTTTAACCATTTTGTAGTGCACTGACGAGCGAATGGACGAGAGAATGATTGCATTCGATTCTACGTCGAGATTACCAATTAATTGGAAGCGTTCGATTTTTCGTCAGCATAAGAAACATTTTGTTTGCTTTCGGCTCTTTAGATTGATGAGACGACTAATCAGTAACACTGAGGTTGCTCTTATACGCTTGCTACTTCTGTGGTTCATGTTTCCAAAACTATGCTGAGGTCGCTATTCTGCCGAGCTACCTGCAACATTCTTACTCAGGCGCTAACAGTATGACTTAGAGGTCGGCATTCAATAATAAAGAAAAAAACAGTTAGACAGTACGAGATTTTATTCATCAATTTTTATTTTTACAAACTCTACTCTTTTAACTAGAATTTCGATTTCAACGTACATAAATCCAGCTTCTTACTTCGACTTCTCTTCTATCCACCTGACACTGCACAACTCTCCCTTCTTTTTGCTGTACTCCTTTATCTGTGCGTTATATTCTTATATTCCCATAATTTACTTTAATTTAAGTGGTCAGTATGAATGTTATCTTGACTTACTACTGTATTGACTACTTTAACATGACGGGTTAAGTAGTGCTTTGGTTATATATATACACTTGCCACACTGCTGCCTTTTCCTCTCTCTCTTCTCCTTTTCAGAACCCCATTCACGGTGGGAAATCCTTGGCAACTCTAGGGAACATGCACCCAATGTACATGACTGTCTGGATCACAGCTCGTATCAAGCGCGTTCCATATGACCTTTCCCAACAAATTCACTATTGATCTCGGCCAATCGCCAATAGAACCTATTGTGCACCTTCCTCATTTGTACTCTAATATTCAAAATGTGGCTGTATAATACTGTTTCTGTCAGTGATATGGTGTAAATATGCAATCATAAACTGTCTCTTATACTTAATTTAACTGCTATAACTTTTACAGTAATTGTAAAAACATTTGTGACAATTTGATCTAGCCTGTAAACTGGCGTGACTCTTGTAACTTAGTTATTTGAGAATAAATTATTATTATCCTGAGAACGTCGGGATCACCATTTTGTAGTGTGCCTATTTACTGCGTGTTCTTAAGCTCTGTTTATAAATCAGAAGATGAACTCCAAGTATCGTAAACGTTTATTCGAGGCACACCACATAGCGAATTGAAGAAGCGAATTGGAGAAGGCTAGTGAGCCAACTCAAAGAGATAGAGCATGACTAATAATATATAGTCAGACAATAATAAGACAGACATATGACAAGCGAAATAGATATGCACACACATGAATAAAAGCGACGAATGATTGACAAGGTCAAATGAGAAGCGATACAAATCATGTGAGTTCATGGGAATATTACGAGATTAACATTAAAGCGAAAAGGATGAGTAAGTGCGTAAGCGTAAGCAATGCTCAGTCCTACAGCCTCATACAAAGCAGATAAAAAAAATAACAATGGTACATATGAAGTGTTGCTATACAAATGGCTTGCTTAAATAAATTATTCGAAAGGGCTTAACCAAGTTAAATGTAAGCGGATGCAAATAAATGTGGAGGCACTACACTGTCCGTGGGGAGAACAATTTGTTTGCTTACGGCTCCTTTTGATGTAGCAAGATGTAACCAATGAATGATATTGATGTTACTTTTCCTCGTTAACCACGTCTACGACTTATGTTTGTAACCCTGAACTGGTTTCAGTTCCTAACAAGGAACCCTCTTACAAGCAGATCTAGAAAATTATGGTGAAAAAGAATTCACATGTGAATTCTTGAGACACAGCATTCAAAAGGAAAAAGATAAATAAAATATCACTAGAGCATCAGATCACTAAGCTTCATGATTATATTCTGTAGATCAAGATTATTTCTAACAGTTTAGTTCTTCTGGATTTTCTCTATTCATACGGTTGATTGCCCGATGGTTATCTTGCTGTTGACTTGTCTTCATTAACGTACATAAGTGCAGGTGTACAGTTAGTAATGATAATGATATTTATTCTCAAATAACTACGTTACATGAGTCATTCCAGTGTACAGGCTAGATCAAATTGTCACAAACGCTTTCACATTTACTGTAAAGTTATAGCAGTTAAATTAAGTATAAGAGTCAGTTTCTGATAGCACATTTACACCATGTCACTGACAGAAACAGTATAATACCGCCATATTTTCAATAGTAGAGTACAAATAAGGAAGGTGCACAATAGGTTCCTTTGGCGATTTGCTGAGGCCAATAGTGAATTTGTTGGGAAAGGTCAAATGGAACGCGCTTGATACGAGCTGTTATCCTGTAACGCATTCGAGACGGAACTCTAATATCTCTTAGTTCCGTTTATCAGTTTGTCCTAATCTCACTCTGGCTTTATTTGTATATTGTATGTAAGTGCATCGTATGTGCTTACTGAGTCGTCGGCTCATCTTTTTCTCTTTATTGTAACGCTTGCTTAGATAATTCCCGGCTAAATCCTATTGCTTAGTATTCTCTGACCACAAAACACTGGACAAGTTCCCAAGAATCAAAACACGTTTGAACAGGGAAAGATTATATTCCAAAATAGCAAGGAATAAGAAGCCAGAGGTGTATTCGTATATTGTATTTAAGTGCATTCTATGTGCTGACTGAGTCGTTGGCTCATCTTTTTCTCTTGTTCTTTCTTCTTTCAGATAATCACATACGCCGCTCCTCACATCCCGCCCGCAGCACACAGGGTACCTTCGGGTTAAACGCAAAGCAACCAAAGGCTGAAGTTACAATCCAGACAGTCATGTACATAGGGTGCACGTTCCTTAGAGGCGCCAAGGATTCCTCACCATGTTGTAATACAAAAAAGAAATGTCTAAGTAACCATACCTGTGTTTTATCCAAGAATGTTATCTGCTGAGTCATGACTCAGCTCCTAGTCTCTTACTTTTTATTTCTCTTATTCAGCACATTATTCTACTACTTAAATATTAGCATGGATAATTGCCAAAGACACGGTTACCTTTCCTAGAAGCCTGTAAATTTATAATCTAACGAATATCAACAGGAAGATTTTCGAACATTTACCTGATCGACTCTTGTTATATATGGACCTGGATTTACCTTGCACCGGTTCTCAACCGTCAGTGGTTCGTCGTAGAGTAAGCAAGTAAGTAAAGTGAGCTATCGTTTTCTACGTTTCAGAGTCTGAAACAGTACAATTTTACATCTGAAAAATTTCTTCCATCTCTATTAATCCAATGTATTTTGTGAAGTATTTACGTAACTAAGCAACACTTTACTTAAGATATGTTAGTACTTTTAACATTTTGATCTTCCCTGTAAATTTGCATGCCTCTTGTAACATGTTATTTGAGAATAAATTGTTATTATCAATGCCCCAAACGCTTATCATAGTACATAAGCTAACAGATTGAAAGGAGAATCAGATTACCAGAATAGTGGAGAGACAGCAACGAACATAAATACCATCATTATTGATAGTACTGCACCACTACTGGAAGTCTATAATTATAAAACTCAGGTATTTTCAGACAACTTCGCAGTGTTTATACCATAGAGTTACTTTTCCCTCTAGTGCATTCAACCCCTCGATACAAATACTGGACATTACGACCACTAAGAAAATCTATCCTGGTTCTTTTAAAGAAGCCTTATTTGGGTAAATGGACGAGACTCGATCAAGTAGGAACTAGATAACCCAACAAACTAGCGGAACTTCCAGGCTGATCGTTGAGCACATATTTTAATCCATAAATAACCGGAGGAAGATTGCTGAAAAGCTTGAAGAAAGCCCTGATTAGTCCTGTATTCAAAAACAGGTGCGAGAAATAAATCTAAGAACTGTCTACCCATTAGCCTAATTAACGTGCTTATGTATGTCACTGATCTTCAATTCTCTTATCTTCGTCGTTCTTTCATGTTCTGAGTTATTTATTTGCTTTTCATTTGTTTAAACACATTACCACTGATGTAAAGAACCACGTAAATATATCGTCCCTACTACGTATGTCCATAGTTGTCCGTATGTATTGATATAAAGGAAGGAAAGTCACGGCGTTTGTCTGCTAATCGATGTTTACGCAAACGAAGCTTCATGGAGAAACGTGGAGAAGTCCGAATACTTCATTCCTATCTGAAGTTTGTGCTGATGATGTTCAGAGGAAGAACAATGAAAGAAAGCTTCACAACCAAAACATCCAGCTCAAAGAACGAAACTCGACCACAAATATTGTTTCAGATAAGTGAATATCCATCAACTAAGTCACCATCGAATTCTCGGTGGTGTAGCCTCCAAAATTGACTTTAGGAAGTTTGTATACTTAAAACTTGACTGAGTATAAGTTTTCTCATGATTGAAAGCATAGCTTACTGGTGAATACCTAATACAATTTATCATAGTATTTTATTATACAATTTGACTGTCTGTATTTACTAACTTGATAATTGTAAAGTTAAAGTTTATTCAGCTAAAGAACCAATGTACTAGTCAAACGCTATTCAGTATATGTTTTGTTCACGTTCGGGACTAATCAACTGTTTCTTAACTTTCTTTGAATTCTTCAATTAAAATCTATTCAGATACTTCACTTCTCTACTTGAAGTTTGTGCTGATAATAAAAGTTCCACGACGATCAAAGCATCCAACTGACAGAACGAAACTCCATCACATCAATCTATTTGAGTAACAAATTTTCTCCGTCATCTCAAAATTTGGAATTAAAATGAATCTTTTCACAAGAACACATCTTTATCTGATTAATTATTAATCGGTGAGATTTATTCACATCAACGTATTGAAGAAATAAAATATTTGTTTTATTTGTATACTATTATTACTTGTTATTATTGATAATAATAATAATAATAATCAATAAAATCTCTCTTTGTTCTATTTTCTAATTGCTTTCATATTTTATAATCAATAAGCTAAATGAACTTTTATGATCAAACTTAAATATGAGACTGGATTGAAAAAAACAATCTACTAGCTATTGAAAAATTATAAACTCTGCTCACTAGTGACTAGCTTTATAAGGAAATTCTTGAAATTCCAGTGAAAAGTGTTTGCATGCGAGATCAAAGTTCCTGGATCCGATTGCCGTGTGCGGGGGGGGCATCATGGTTGAGCACTGTTGATGAATTCCATAATATGAAGAACCGTCGTCTAGTGATTCCATGTTTCTAATGGTAGTCTAAAATTGATCACTTCATGATAATGAAATTGTTCTGATTAGATTGTAGTACTAGAGAACTTATGATTAGGTATACTGATAATCGTAGACGGTGAATAATCGACGGTGAATATGTGTACAGAATAATAGTTGAGTCACAACAAAACTTGAATAATGAATGATACTTTTACTTACTTTACACCCGTTACCCCCAATGGAGAATAGGCTGCCGAACATTACTCTCCAACCTACTTTGTCCTGGGCCTCCTTTTCCAGTTCTGTCCAATTTTTGTCCACTCTTCTCATGTCTGTCACTATATCTCGGTGTAATGTGTTCTTTGGCCTTCCTCTTTGCCTTTGACCTCAAGGGTTCCAAATGAGCACCTCCAGGTTATATCTTTTCATCTCTGCAGCAATTCGGAACATTCTTCCGATCTCCCACATTGTACGAATATTCCATATATCTATAAGAATGGTTGCTCTGATTGTCAAAAGGGGCATCGGCATCAGTACTTCTGAAGCAACTCGGCTTTTTCATCAGGAGACGTCATAACTCTTCTGAATGATGACCTTCTAACTCCCAGGGCAGAGTTAAAGTGGTTTGAATTATTTTTCTCTGCTTAAGGTTTTTTAGCGAGTTAGTTTTCTACGGAATGGGGTCGCCAATTCCATGCCCAGCCCTCCTTTATTTGTGCTTGGAACCGGTAGAACCACAGAGGGGCTCCTGGTTGAGGTGATAAATTAAAGTTCAATGTATATTATTCATTTTGTTGTAATAAGTTAAAATAATCAGTTAGTGTGAATTCTTCCATCTTACTACAGGTTAGTATATTAGCATATTGGTAACTCAGTGAAAACATTTTTGATTATGACAGTAGGTAAAAGAGATTTGAATTCCGCTAGTAGCGTTTCAATCGTTTTAAACATTTGTATTATTCCTTTGACTGTTACCGATCACACATTCAACCCCATCGCTAATCTTAATGACTTTCAATTGCTTACTACAATCACGTGACAAAAACACCAATCGAAATACAACTCAGTGCTAATAACTTTAAGCCGTTGGCTAATTTCCTATTGGCTCTCGATTTTCTACCTTCGAGTTAAGAGGTCAGAATCAGACTTCACTACACTTTCATATATTTCAACCACACGTGATTTGAGCACAGATAGACTTGATCACATCATGTCATAAATGAAAAATATGATGAAGATATATGAATCAGCAAAAAGGTGGTGACTTCTGAAGAAATTCGGCTTTCATCATGAGACGTTATAACTCTTTTAAATGAAGAAGACCTTCCAACTCCCAGGGTAGAGTTTAAATGGCTCAAATTAGCTTCCGTGGTTAGTGTTTTTTTGATGAGTTGGTTTTCTACGCGATTAGGTCGCTAACCTCATACTCAACCCTCCTCCTTTACTCGGTCTTTGGACTGACAATAACGCCAGAAGAGCGGAGTTGAAAAAAGGAGAATATAAACCTGATAATCTAGTCTCTAGTCGGTTCTCTATTGACATGCCTTGTTAGTAGGCGTTGACTATCACATAACCTTGATCCAAGGTTTTCTGTCAACTCCATAAAATCACTTCACATTCAGCTACGTAATCTTTGATTGTCTTTATTCCCACATCATTTTCATCCTTAACTTGACTAACAACTTTTAGTCAAAATGTTTCAGTTGAATAGTTTGTATTTGAATAATAGTTTAAATTCCTATATACTCAATGAGAGAGTTGATAGTTTCTTCAAAACAGATTGGGTAAAAGTTTGCAATGAACTTATCAATTGTGGTGAGTAATGTATGACTAGTTTCGTGACGTCGGCATCCAACGTGCTCTTTAACTTCATAATTTGCTCGTCCAGACAATCGTTACTAAATAGCGCCTGACGGTTTATAAATCAGAAGGTGAATACGTTTATTTTGGCACACCACAAAATGGACCAGTAGACCACAAGCACACAGAGAAAGTCAAGCACGATAGCGAGCGAGCCAGCGAATTGGCGAATGTATTGATACGATTAAAATGTTTATATATATACATAGTGAAACGTCCGAGTCATCTAAATATTCAATAGTTTAACATTACAGCGAATAGGATGAATATGCGCGTAGTTGGTAAGCCATGTTCAGACGTATCAGCTCATGCAAACCAGACAATGAAAAATAACAATGGTACATATAAGTTGTTGCTATACAAATGGCTTGGTTAAATAAGTTAATCGAAAGACTTAAACAAATTAAATATGAGCGAACTCAAATGTATGCGGAAGCACTATACAATCTTTATTGTTAATAAGATTTTGAACAAATCTTTTAATACACTTAAACAAAATTTTCAATATATTTTGGTTCTGGTTATCAGTAGTTTTCAAGACAAACAGTTTCGTGAGATTTTCAACACGTAAACTGAATGTATCGAATTGTTGAAGTTCATTCAACGACTATAAATCAATACTCATCAATTCAAACACTAAGGCGTTATTTATTGGGTTAATAATACAACAATGGCTATTAACTTATTCAACGAATCTGACTTTATTTGTAAAGTCTTGTCTATATTCAGGACTACTGCAACATATCAGATATAAATTAATCATGATCAATCCTTTTCAAATCCTGAAAATAATATTCGCAACAATAAAGTACAAATCCGTATGAATTATTGATTTCATAATTAAAAAATCAATACACTTTCAATAGTGAAATGATGAATCGAATAGATTCTTAAAATTAAAATGATTCAGTGCTCTCTATGGATTGAACAATTATTAGTCTTAATTCTGCTACAATAGAAATTTACTAGTAAAACAATCAAAAAATAATAATCAGAAAAAGTATAGAGAATTTTATATTGTAGATAAATTTCTGAATAGATGTTCATACTATTTACGAGTAGTTTTATAATTTAAGAAAATAAAAAAAAATGTTTATGAAAACTGATTCACAGGTGGATACTTACTATTGACATTTTAGAAGTAAGAAATTATGTGCTTGGTTTTTGTTCTGATTGGGGATTGCTTAATACTTAATGAAAACAAAAGCACTGGACTGCCGTTTCGTCTTTGTATGGGAATCATCAGCAGTGTTCATCCACTGTTAGTTATTTCCGTAACTAACCAATCAAATCGCGGTTTAAGCGCTTACCATGTGATCTGATCTGACGTGTCTGTAAACTACTGGTTTGTTGTCAATCACCTACTAATTGAAGGACATTATTATTTTATTATATTGATGTGATTTATAATTTTATTCATTTCCATAAGACACGCCATTTTGGTCGGTATGTTTTTCTCGTTTCACTTGATAAATGTAATTTCCTTGATTATTGTACTAATCTATTTTTTTTAATGTAGAAACAGATAAAGTTTAAAGCCAATTTGTTCTTGTTCTGACTATAGCTTTCCCATCGACTCCGTATTCCTCAATATTGCTTTCACAGTTATAACAGTACATCTGTAGGACGAATTAAATCCTTCATCCACGATTCCTGCATCTCGCAGGATTAGAACACAGTACCTTCGATCTTGCGCGCGAATGCCTAACCTCTGGACCATTGGGCCGGCATCCAACGCTGTCATTGTCTAACTCTGATTAATCTGAAGATTTTACGCGACCATTCCTATTTGTCTTTGACAGGTACTGTCTACACACGATAAGGTTGAACTCCACTGGTCACGTCTTCTCATTCGAACTATGAGAATTTCCTTACGAGGCTAATGAGGAGGCTGAGGTCTCGCATATGTTGATATGTTCTTAGGTCCTGAAAGAGCTTCAAGATATAGCTTAAACAAAAACGACATAAGTTTCACTTATAATGAAATACAAATCATCAGATTGGAGATGGTTTTATGACTGAAGATTAAATTTCAAATCTCATGCCTACATGTGTATTTACAAACTGAACTAACTTTTCGAAAGTAAAGAAGTGATTAGCGGTATACATTGTTTAATCACTACAATATATGTATATTAAGCTGATTAAAATAGAAAAGTTTTCGCCAGTTTCCAGCTTTACTTAGACACTATGATTTTTTCAATTACACTATTTTCATTGTACTCTGTGAATGTTCTTGATCAAAACAGTATCTTCTAATATGAACTAATTCTATTCGATTAAATTTTGTAATTTAAACTTGTTGAAGCAGTTTGTCACTACAAAAATAACTAAAAATAAAATCAACTGTACAGATAACTATACACAGTTTTTATTCAAACAATACAAACGTTGTACAAAATGCAAGGTAAAATTTGTTATTAACAA
>CALYCR020000212.1:0-14906 GCA_944470395.2 Schistosoma turkestanicum | reverse complement strand
GATGCTTAGAGTTTGCCTGTATTTTGGCAGCTAGCTCCACCTGAAAGCGTCTCCTATCACTCCGAACTTTGGCAGTGCATCTGTTTCTGAACGTCAAGTAGGAACTACGTCAGGAAGACCTCTAACTTTTACAAGGCTTTCCTTTCCGTCTGTAACGAGCGTTCAGTTCCTTGTTTATCTGAAGTTCTTCTCTTTTCCGTCTTGTGATGTGGCTGAGTTACATTGTTTAGGACAGCGTTTCTATCACTGTTTGCCAGTGATCATCTACTGTTAGCCTCCAGCATTCCCGTGGCCATGTGGCATGTAGAAGATTCTCGCTTATGCTCGTGTATTTTGCCCTATTGTTGCACAGGTAGCTCTCGTTTTCGTCCACCCAGAGTGTTTCGTCCATGACCATGTCAAACAAGACTGTGTCATGGTAATTACTTTTAATCTGTGTTGAGAGATGAACATACCCAACCAGGAGCTGATCATTTATTAAAACGTCATCCAAGTTGCGGGATTTGACATTCTTAATCCATCTGTTGGCGCTGCGTAGATGCTCAGTCATCCCAGAACTTCAAATGGGTGCTTTAAGTCGTATATGAAACCAACCAGTCGAAGTTGTACTCTGTTTGCTGCGATTAAAAGAGGAAGCGTTGTAATATTCAGCTGAGTATTTGACCAGACCCAACGAATAGCAGTTTCAGTGTTGCCATAGTCTTTTAATCTTTCTGCACCGTAGTTCCTGAGGGAGACCAGCGAAACCCTCCAATCACATATTTTGTGCCATTTGTGTTGAAGTAACTCCAACATGATTCTGTCGCCTCGATCAGTTGAGTTTTGTGTAGCCTCTAGGCTTTTAAATGTCTGTTAGTATATATAGCCGCTCCGCCTTCTATCTTGCGTACCCTATTTCATGGGAAGCGTGTCATGCGTGTCACTTCATTCTCTGCAATTTTCTGGGGATAGACATGTTTCAGTTAGGATTATGATCTTTAAGTACATCTGAAAGCGCATATGTTTGATTTTTAACAACTTGCCCATAGTCCTCTCTTACTGCCATAGAAGCATTTGGTGGTGTGTCTTATCATCTAGTGCACCTCTGTAGCAGTAGCCATTGTTTGATTTTCAGACAGGTTGTTCAAACCGAGTTGGCCAGTTACCGCAGAACTGGCCCCTGTAGATTCGTTGGCCTGTGCAGTGCATTCAGTCAGCGAGACCATAATCTTCGTTTCCTCCGCTGGTTAAGGTCAACCGTCATTTGTGTGCGCTTATTTCTGTTGTTTTCTTAAAGATCTAGCTGAGCTTTCGCAATACCTAATGTAGTTAGAGAGATCGTTCTTCGAATAGTACCAAGCTTCAAGAGACTCATTTAGGTCTTCTCTGCTTCTGAATTCAATTAATAATATTTATTCTCAAATAACTACGTTACAAGAGTCATGCCAGTTTATAGGCTTGATCAAATTGTCACAAATGCTTTCAAATATATAGTAAAAGTTACCGCAGTTAAATTAAGAATAAGAGTCAGTTTCTGGTAGCACATTTACAACATGTCACTGACAGAAACAGTATAGTATAGCCACATTTTCATTAGGAGAGCACAAATAAGGAAGGTGCACAGCAGGCTTCTTTGGCGGTTTGCTGAGAGCAATAGTGAACCATCATGTGGGGGTTTGCAGGTTGTTTTTCGATGGCTCCTGTGGCTTTGCTAAAGCATATTTTCTGTCTCGTTGATGCTGCACTGTGAGCAGATATACTAGGACTGTATAATCTATTTTGAAGGCATTGTTTTTGGAAAATCCCTCCATGTATATATATTTGTGTTATGATATAACTGACTCTTCTGTTCGATATTTTGGTGCTTTATTTGATTCCATTTGAGAATCTATCATTTGTATATTGTTATTATTTCTATATCTTGTACTTATATTGAAGTTTCCATGTTTCCTTCTGAATTATATATGTGTTGTTTAAAATTGATATTTAATATGGCTACAGCCATATTCGGATTTGATACTCTAGCAGTAATTGACTGGAAGCACTTATTCTTCTAGTAATTGAGAAACTAATTGGAAACTCGAAGGTGTAATATTGTTTTGGTAATTGTCTGAATTTCACCTTTTGATTGAATACAGAACCGTTCTCTCCCAGAATTATCGCTTTTGGACTTGGACTAGGCGGGACGCGTATGAACCTACACCATTCGGGTTAAAAGCGGACTGCGAGAGTAATATAATCATTTTATAGTTCAAAACAATATTTGGAGGAAGATCCTTCAGGAATTCTTATCGTTTACTATTTCTAAACAATATTTGGAAGAGGATCTTTTGGATATTTTACTGTCAACTGGTTCTTAACGATATTTGGAGAAAAATATTTTGGATATCTTATCCTCGACAATCATTGAAGAAACGCAACCGGTGAATGTTAACATCTGATCTTTGTTGTTTCTTTTCCGTCGAATTTCAATTGCTATAATGAGTTCTTGTAAGAAGACAAACACTTTCAGGGATGGAGCCCATGAAGAATCGCGGAATACAAGGCAAGTATCTTATGATACTTCATTTTTAAAGGGTTCACTGTCTGATAAGGATAATATTATGTTTAGTACTTATTGTCGTAAGCCTTCTTTAGAGGGTACTAAAGGACGTAGTTTGGACGGGAACTTTGAGATACCTGGGAAAGATTTGATGTCTAGGATACCGGTGGCTGGCTTAGAATTGCCAAAGGTTGAACTCAGGTAGTTCGACGGCCGACACCGTGATTGCTTTAGGTTCATTAGACAGTTTGATACGTTTATAGAACCTAGAGTTGATGATGACAGTCTGCGTCTATTATATTTAATCCATTACTGCAAGGGTAAGGCAAAGGCTGACATTGAAGGGTGTCTAATGATGGAAGCTTCGTCAGGCTACAAAAGGGCTAAAGACAATTTAAAGCAGCTTTATTGTCAAACGCACTTGGTAGCCCGGGAAATGTTGGAAGAATTGTCTAGGTCTTTGAGTGCTGATTACAACGACCCAGAGCAGTTATCGAATTTAGCAATTAAGATGCAAAACGTAGCTATGACTTTGGAACAGCTGAATTATACCTCTGAACTGAATTCCTTAGTAACTTTGGAAAGGATAGTTAGGCTTCTACCTCATCGTATGCAAGTCCAGTGGGCAGAGCTGGCAATTAAATGGGACGAGGAGGAAAGAGAGCCTACATTCAATGAATTGACTGACTTTATTTTGTCTCGTGCAAGGATAGCTAGTAGTAGATTTGTGCGATTAGCTAATCGCACGAAAACTTGTTTAACTGTACGGAATGAAGCTTATGTTCGGAACCCTTCACGTAGTGTAAATTTTTTGACGCGACCTGAAGCTGATCCTAGGATAGCAAGTGTAAGTGGTAGCTTACCATTAAAGCCTGAACGCGAACTATCTCGCAACTCGTCATAAACTGTGAAGAGTGGGAACATCAATGTGGACAACATCAAGGTTGAGGTGAAACCTCATGTGTGATATATTTGAATAATAAACGTGATGGTAACGAGAGTAGAATCACTATAGGTAGTGCAGTTTCTTCGGTTGTTGTTACTAATGTAGCTTTTTCGAATACTTCAGATCAAGACGAAATTGGATGTTTGAGCGTGGAGAATGTAGGCGTCGTTGGCAATAGCGTCAGTCACTGTGATAGCACTACTGAGAGGGCTAACATTCAGTGCCCTAGGTGCAATAAGGAGTCATCTAGTCTTAATGGACATGCTGTTGTGTTGAATATGCAGCATGAGGAATCGAGCATGGAATCGTCCACCTGTCGCATTCCACCATTATTAACTCGTACTACAAGTATCGGGATGAGCACTACCAACAGTGATAAGACAGAAGAGTTTAAGAGCATTCCTAGTAAGGAAAGTAATGTTCATCGAGTAAAGTTGGACACTGTGTACGAGTCGACTGGATGTCATGAGAAGTGTACTACTGCTTCTACAACTGCGGCTACTAACGATATTAGTATTGACAATACTCATGCGGGTAATAGTGATCAAGGGAAATCGAAAGACACTCATTGACGTCAAAGTGGGCGTACATTACGCTCACATACTGCTACCAATTGTGAGAAGCAGGAGAAACGACATGATGCTGCTATTATTAAGAAGCGTAAACTTCGTTCTCTTTAGGATGCTGTGACTAGCAATGGAGATAGTAGTCATCAGAATCATACGCAGCTATAGTAAAGAGACAGAAAGTATGAGCAGTCCACCTATAGTGACTATTCGATCTACTTCATCGAATGAACCTTCTAGTGTTTGTTGTCATCGAACCCTGCCGCAAATGTTAAGTTTATTGAAGATGCACAAGGTTGTGCAACTGTAATGCAGAGGTTGCATTCGCGTGTGGAATCACTGGTTTTGAATTACATCTAGCAGGCGATACAGTAATCCTTGTGGGATTCCTGAACGAAAGCGTCGGTTGAGCCTTTTTCCACCATTCTTACTTTGCCTACTGATCTTTTGTGGATTAAAATTCTGAGAATTAGTGTCTTGGTTTCTATGTTGGGGACCCGCTGTAGGTGTTCAGGTAAAGTGATATAAACTGCGCACGTCGCTCCCAAGTGCGCTATCGAGCGATGTTTTGAGCTTTTTCACAACTCTACCGCTCAATACTGAGTCTAACTACTAACGCGAACATGCACACCTCCACTGATTCTCCTAGCACGTATGGTGAAAGGTTTGGTGGTAACCTTAAAACTGAACATGATACCTGAGAGATTTAAAGACGAAAACTGAGATAGCTGAAAGAGTACAAAACCCGAGATAAGATTTTTGGAAGGAAGAAAATAATAATAATTATAGCTACGAAAGAATAAAACCTGCAAGTCATCCAGAATTGCATCTTACCCTTTGATCGTCCTAGTAAGTAACTTCGCGTGGATAAAGTAAGTTTTCCACAAGTCATGTTTTTGAGGATGTATGAATATGTTTTTTCTGCCGAAGCAACAAGGAAGAGAGGAGTTAATGGAGACTTACAAACGGTGATCTGGTTATGACACTTGACCAGGTGCCTTCAGCTTGTTTGTCCAGTAAAACTAATAAGGTTAGCATCAACGTCGAAGACTTGTAGAAATATTTGTGGATTTATTCTTGTTACGCTGGTTATATCTTACCTATGTGAGTTCAGTTAATAATGATCATTGAGTATTTATAATGAGTACGGATCAATTTCACTGCTGTAGTCAGCCAGCTAAACACTTCAGTAAGGAATTTTTCTACGGTAAATTTAATGGTTTAGCGTTACAATAAATGGTTAAAACGGTGGAAATATAAACAGAATGGAGTAGTCGTTCATCATAAGCTTCTGTCTTGATTCACCATTGGATGAAAACTTTTCAAAACGAATGATCATCAACATCAACTTTTTGGTTTTTCCAACAAAATTGGATAACCCCCGGTGAAATTCTGCACTGAGACTTGAACAGCAGAATGTCGGAGCTAACGGATGTTACGTCCAATTTTTTGCTCTTTGATCCTTAGAAGCACTGTGTGTCGATCTATTTGCAATTCACGAACCCAAAGATTATATAAGAACGAAACTCCAAAGTAGGTACCAAAATTTATTGCCAATTCACAAATAATCGACCAAAATGTTATTTGTTCATTACAAATAGATGACCAATGTCGTTCTAACAACAATAATTATAATAATTACAATTACCTTCTATCTTATAAATTCTTGGAGCAAAAAACTGCAAACAAACAACCAAGACAAACAGGAGTCCAAAATGGCCGAAAATAATAATTCAAACAAGTTCATAAGTTAAGTAAAACAAATATACTCAAAAAACACAGTGAAATTAATGATATTTATATATAAAGGTTTTGATCAGCAAAATGTCTTCATTTCTCCCGTAACATATACCTTCTTGGAAGAAAACCATTACTCTAATGAATTCTCTAACACACAAAGGAACAGTACCATACCTATGACTTCGACCAAGTCTCCGGCCCGTAATAACCCGAGACGAAACTTAATTTGTTTCTGAAAAGAGAGCTAGGACGATGAGCGGCGGGAGAAATTTGAGAACCACAGAACGAAGGAAGCAATGCTATATGCAGGACATGTTAAAAGCTCATTTACTCTATTTCTTCCTTTCCGTCTTTCTTGACCCTTCTCACCTTTGATTTCTTTTGCATCGAATGCCAAAAAAAGTTTTTTATACATATATATATTTTACACTGAAACCATGAATTAACTTTTCTTAGATCGCTGACCGCCTTATTGTCATAGTTTAGCATTCATTATCAGTGCGTATCCAAAACCTTCGATACCTTAAGGAATCGAGCCCAGGACCTTCAGTCTCACGCCCAAAAGCTTAGAATCTAGACCATTGTGTTGGTATCCAACTCTTGTCGATCCAAGGTTTCCTTAAAATCCTATTTTGCCGCGTTAGAGACGTTTTCGCTAAATATATTAGTACGTTTGAAAGCTGTAGTATATCAAGAAATGTTATTAAAAACCTAAGTAATTACAATTGTCTATTAATAAATTCATGGTTGGCCTTAACCATTGCCAGCTTTTACACACTGACTGATCCAACGCCAAATAACTGCATAATATCTAACTTTTATACCTCAGTCGTGGCTCGCGAAAATTCGTCCCCCAGAATAAGTCGATTTGTTGACTTGTGTTTCTGCGTGCATAGTATTTGTTATTCTTGTAAGGTTGGCATACATTATAGATCTCCTGGTAGGTGAGCTTCCTTGAACAGTCATTAGGGAAGCTTTAAGAACTAGGTTTTACCTGATCTTGTAGACATACTCACTGTCCCTATATTTTCCTGGGTAGACCAAAATTCTCGACAAATTACTGATACTAGATAACTCAGATTATCAAAAAATATAATTCATTTCACCCTGTGGGGTACCAACAAATATGCCTCTATGCTGTATTGTATCGTCTTTAACCAGGCGTAGTAAGCAACTGACTCGCTGGCCTAGAACCTCCCTCAAAAAATACATCACATCTATATACTATGCCGCCTGCCTATGGAAGCTATATTTAATGAAGTTACCCGGTACAAAATCTTTCTGAAAATCTATTACGACGCTGTCAGCCCTGTTTTGAGAAGGTTACTCAGAACAAGCCACATCCGGACTGTAGAATCCGTTTGAATGTTTTGTTTCTTGGAAAATCCCTCCATGTTTACATATTTTTGTTATGACGTGACGGACTTTTTCTGTTGACATTTTGGTATTTTATTTGATTCCAATTTGAGATTTTATCATTGTATATTGTTATTATTTCTATATTTTGTACTTATATTGAAGTTTTTATGTTTGCTTCTGAACTGTACATATGTTGTTTAAATTTGATATAATATGGCTACCGCCACATTTTTGGATTCGATATCGTGCAGTATAGGAGTTCACCTAGACTTCGGAACCTCGATACTCATTCAGAGTAATTTTGGAATTGGAAGGCGTAAAATTTGTTAGGTACTGTTTGTATTTCCATTTATTCTCTATTAATAGACCATTTTCCCCTAGAATTATTGTGTTTTTATATTCTAAATCGGAAAGTGCGTCCGACATACGTCTATTGGAATCGAATTGAACTGCTACGGTAGAAAATCCAATTACACGGACCATCGATGTTTGTGAATTAAGTAATATTCCTAAGGACGTGCTTTAGTACATAAAAACTCATTATGAACAAACATAACATGGAACTCTTGGAGTGGCTCTGATTCAAAATCATACGGTATCATATAATGTGTGCACTCAGAAAATCAAACTGGTTACAATAACTCCTCACTGTTATTTGATAAAGTTAGTAGAAAGCTGATGATAGCTCCTACACAGTTTTGTCGAGAAGAATTTATATATCGTGTTAAGTAATCTGTATCAAATTTCCTTAGCAACATGCATCTCTTATAATGAATTTGGCAGACCATAAAAGTCTACTTTATCATCCTAACTATGTGGAACACTCGTATTCGTTATTCTTATGCTTGGCCACGGAGGGCAAATGAATCAATCCCAGTAAACACATGTATAATGGGTAGAAATGGTGGAGCCCCTTTTTACAACATGCTTTTTAACGGATTGCAGTATCACATTTTTGTAACTGCTAAGGTCCTAGGTATCAGTTTAATGATACTCCATCTGTCTCTGAATTGAAATTCGTCAGCCAACATAGTTTAAGCATTGCTAGAGTTATTTGCCTAACAATTAGAAGACTGATTCCGAGATTTATTACAACAGTTTCTAGTGTTTATTGTCCAGACATCTTCGGGAAAATTTACCTACGTTCTGTTTCCTTAACTTCAGAAAGATATCCTTGAGCGTGTCCAGAAGGAAGCAAAGAAACAGGACTAAAATTAAATCCTACAAACTTGCTTGAAAGCACTTAACTTAAAACCATTGAAGTACAAAGCGATTTAGGACAATATGATTATATTGTATCATATTACTTGTAGCACTGCAAATGAACAACCACGGATTTGTATCCGCAGCAAGCAACTTTTTAGATATTTACTCAGGATAAGTCCCTATAAGTTATTCCGAGTTATTTTACAGTTCAAATGCATAAGCCTTCCAGGTTCCTGCAGTAAGCTACTGCAATAAAACCTTTTGATCGTCGTTCTGTAGGTAACTAGATGCATGTCTGTCTGTAATCAAAAGTTCTTCCTGAATATTCCAACAGCATCCACCTGATCGAAAACTTACTCATCATGCCAAGCATTACTGTAATTGTGTTCATTTTGGGTGAAACAAAGTGTCCGTTTAAACTACGATAATATTGGACGGATATCAAAAATGGTTCCCAAAACTGATTTCTGATCAACACCGAATGCACGTTTATCTCATCTCCGAGGATACAAAGAGCAGCTGCAGATAAACTTTGTTATAACACCCGTACATCGTATATACTAAATAACTGAAATTGTGCCGAAAGAACAAGAATCGAGCGCAAAGACGTCAACTGAATTATACTAACATGTGTAAAATGTTATTGGATATTGGATATTGGCACGTAGTATTTCTCGACTTCGCAAAAGCCTTTGACACAGTGCCCCACGCACGCCTAATCGAAAAGGTTGTGGAAATGGGCTTCACTGACCCACTCGTATCTTGGCTCAGAAACTACCTTGAGAATAGAAAGTTTCGCACCAAGGTAAACAGAGTGCACGCGAGTTGGAGAGTATCCACTTCAGGAGTTTCACAGGGGACCATCCTAGGACCACTCCTCCTCCTGATATTCATTAACGACCTGCTAAGCTTAGTTAGCTCACCGGCACTGATCTACGCAGACGATGCGAAGATCTGGAGGTCCATTAGAAGCGAAGAGGATTCGACTGAGCTTCAAAAGGACCTTACATCCATTGAGAATTGGGCAGTGAAAAACGGTTTGAAACTCAATCAACCGAAGTGCCACGTCATGCATTTCCTGCCTCATATGACGCAAACCACCTACACTCTCAATGGAAGTCCGCTCCCTAATGTCTCCTCAGAGCGCGATCTTGGTTTAATAACCACAGAAAGCCTCCACACGAGTCCGAACTATGTAGGGGATGCAGCCAAGGCAAATGCGACTCTTCACTTTATGCGAAGACAGCATGGTGCTATAACCCTGAAATTATTTTTAACCCTCTTTAAGACGTACGCGCGCCCACACTTGGAGGTTCACAACGTCATCGCACCCCCTCTGCTTAAAAGAGACATTAATCTCTTGGATCGAGTGTAGAGACGAGCAACGAAATGGGTGATAGGGTTGAAAAATAAACCGTACGACGATAGACTCCAGCTCTTGGGATTATTCCCACTGAGCTACAGGAGAATCAGAGGTGACCTGATTATGGCATACACCATATTAAACACGCCAAACCATCCCAATGTGAGCATCTTACCGATGCATCACCACCACTCCCCTCGAGGCAATCCCCAAAAGATTGCACATCAAAGAGCAAACACTCAGATTCGTGCACACTTTTTCTCATTGCGAGTCGTCGCAACTTGGAATGCTCTCCCAGCCGAGGTAGTTACAGCCCCCTCAGTGGACTGCTTTAAGAAGAGACTTGATAATCACGTACTCACATGCGGACTATCATCTCCCTCTTGGACAAGCTGTGCCTGATGCATATCTTGAGACCTGCTAGTTGTTACCATTGCCATCTCCTCAGATCACTTAATTAATCTAACTCGCCTATTCCTCTCCCTTGCTTACACTTCGGTCCTCTCTCACAATCTTCACTACCAATTAATAAACTAAATTCATCTATATATTACTCAGTTCTGAAATTTTACTCATATTATCATTTTAATTTACACTTATTACCCTTATTACTCTCCACATTGCAACTAACTGATCTCCGGTTTGGTAAAGTGACGGCTGCTAGTATCCAGAAACCCTACTGCCCTGAAACAAACGTTTCATTCAAATCCCGAGACATACAAACTCACAACCAACTGCCAACTGACTAGAATTAGACAGTCGAGTGGCTAGACCTCCATCCATTGGACATTACCGAACACCTGGAACCGTACCGAAAGAACGAGAATCGAGCGCGAAGAAATCAAATTGGCTTACACTAGCTCGTGAAAAAGATATTGGATATATTGGATATTGGATATTGGAAGGTCATCACTTGTACGTATTATGAATATACTGAGAAGTGTGTTCTCCCATGATTTTGTGGTACACAAAACATGGAAACGTTTTATAAACCTTCAAGAATTTCAGTGCAAAAAGTTGATGTCTGACTATGGGATTAACGTACAGAGGTTTGTGCTTGTTAGAAATCGTAATGAAATTGACACAACAAGAAACGCCTTTAAAGTAAAATGTTGTATACTTTATATGTTTGACCCATAGGTTAGGGAGTATGTTATTAAAGCACAGATTCCAGCTGGTGGCAGGGGGATGGGTGTTTTTCGTGATGGCTTCAAAGGTGGGGTTCATCTTACGGAGGACCCAGATAAAATGGCACTTACAGTTTCGAAGATGCTTGGAAATCACCTAGTAACCAAGCAAACAACATCCTCAGGTATTCTCGTCAGTCAAGTAAGTTTACGTATCTCGTACCGAATTTTCTGACGCAGCATATTTATTTGCAGGTCAGCTAGATACTACTGCTCAACAAACAGAATATATTATATCCTGATAGTATTAGGATCTGAAAGCCTAAATTTACTTGTTTCGACTGCATACACTGTGTTGTGGACTCTTTCAAGCTTCTGCAACTGGTAATATTCTCACCCCGTTAAGTTATGTAATCTGTTGCAGTTTACATGATTTGTTTAGTCCCGTTATTTGAAACATCAGATTTAGTTTTTCTGTTCATCGCAAAATAAATATAACTTGTAGGATAGTTTTGGGCTTAAAAGTCTATCTTGCAAACCCAAGGTACATGGGATTATAATTTATCCGTATTTTCGAATTAAATGCATGTACTTTGACCATTCTGCTCTAACTGTTTTATGGAAATATTCAGAAAAATATCCAGCCGTACATTCATCTATGACTTTGTAGTACCAAATTTGACAAAGTTCAACTGTCTTGTGTCAAGCCGCTAATGTCTTCACTTTTGGCTAATATAGAAGTGTGGAATTTTAGTGAGTTTTGTTTCAACCAGAACTACTTCATTTTTCGTCAATTACAACCTTTCATTTATTCTGCCGGTTCATGTACTCTGGTGTTGTAATTGTGTAATCTAATATTATCACTCGATTGAACCATTTTAAGTCGTGCGAAAACACTAAGCTGTGAACCAGTGATTAAACTTCAATTGTAGTAAATAAAGGATCATCGTGGAGTACAGCTTTAACAGCTAATCCATCCTTCCTCACGACATGCTTGGTCTTTAGTTAATTTCAGTTTTAAGGGTTGATGGCACTTAATTGTGGCGTTTAAGTCATAGTACAGTAGTGCGAGCATCGGATTACACGGGGCTCACTATTATCATTGGGTTACAGATTGCTTTCGTTTGTTAATGTGAGCATGTTATATGCATAGCCCTCAGGCATTTATCCGGAATTTATCTATTCTTGAGACAATTTTTAAATCTCTAACTTGATTTTATGCGATCATAATTTCCAATCACAGCATCGTTGTTTAAACTAAAATTCTCATGTTGGAAATTTTTTCTCATTTTCACCGGAGTATGTGCTAACGATTCTTAGAAAGTGTGCAGACTTCAGAATATTAAAAGAACTTCCATAAATTACCGATTTTTCTCTGAAAAGATACCACCTTATCAACTTCTATGATTTCTTGTAATGATAATAATCCTGAGTGCGCTTTTTCAAACCCATGTTTTAGCATAACCTTTCAGTCAGTCAGTCAGATGCAACGTAGAACTTCGTACGTAAGTACATCAGTTCATGTCGCCATACCACATCAGCACAGAGAAGTAATTGTCAATTCAAATCCAATAGTATTAGAGGTAGTAAGGGAATTAGAAGTAATCGGAGAGGTTAGGATTAGAAGATACTATTCAAGAAGTATGATTAAATGAGAAAAGTTTAGAAAGTCAAAACTAGAGGTGTTGAAGAATCCAAAAGATTAGGATTTGAGAGAACACAAAGAATAAATGCACCGGCGCCATTGCGAACGATTTTGAACGATTTTGTCATTCAAGGCCTCTAACCATCGATTATTATCATCTCGCGGACCCCAAGCAGGTAGTCGACAATTACCGACATGACTCAGTCCACTAGTCATTGACTTCATGTATTTCTGCCATGTTTTGGTTTGGCCGCCCCTAGCTTTCTTCCAACCTACTCCTACACCACAAAATAAAGCTCTTCGAGGCAGTCGGTGGTTCGGCATACGCAATACATGTCCCAACCACCTCAACTGATAAAGTTTCAGCACTTCATCTATTGATCTGCGATCCTTACCTAGTACTCGTTTCCTAACGACAGCATTGCTCACTCGGTTGTCCCACGGTATACGAGCAATACTTCGAAGACACCTATGATCGAAAACCAGTAACCTACGAATATCTTCTACTCTCACTAGCCATGTTTCACAGCCATATAAGAGAACGGAGCGAACTTCTGCACAGTACACTCGTCCTTTGATTAGAGAACGGATATCACGCCTAAGCCATAAGTGACGCAGGTTGGCAAAAGCCAATCGAGCCTTCTGTATCCGAGCTGAGATTTCGTCAGTCACCAGGCCATCGGCACTGATGAGACTCCCCAGATAAGTGAAGCGGTCCACACGTTCGACTACTTCATTACCTTTCACTAGTTCAGGTGCCGATGCAACCCAATCTTGAAGCAACATTTTGCATTTCGAGGGGGAAAACCGCATTCCGAACATGCGTGCATTGTTGCTTAGGGTAGTCAGAAGACTGCATTTTGTCAGCGTCTTCACCAAGTAGGGCAATGTCATCGGCATATTCTAAGTCAATAAGCGGGCCACCTGGTAGAAGGTCTACTCTTGAAAATTCAGACGGGGATAAAGTTATTTCTAGGAGCATGTCTATGATAAAATTAAACAAGAATGGAGAAAGTGGACATCCCTGACGGACACCACTTGATGTAGAGAATTCCGGTGACAGTTCGCCATAAGCCCTCACTCGACCAGTGGTGTTCGAGTAGAGTGCTTGTATAAGGTTAATGTACTTCTTTGGTACACCTTTCAATGACAGACACTGCCACAGAACCTCACGATCCACAGAGTCAAATGCCGCCTTAAGGTCCAGGAAAACAACTATTGTAGGACGCCTAAATGTGTGTCTATGTTCCAGGACCTGTCTGAGTGTGAAGACGTGCTCTATACAACCACGTCCAGGTCGAAAACCAGCTTGGTTTTCTCGAGTCTGCTCTTCCCGAGCTTTCGTTAAGCGTCGAAGTATCATTGAGGCCAGTATTTTAGATACTATATTAGTTAGACTTATTCCTCTGTGATTGTCACAAGAAGACTTCTGTCCTTTCTTGTAGATTGGGACAATCAGTGATTGAGACCAGTCGGATGGGATTGCGTCCAGTTCCCAGATTCTACCTAAGATCTCAGTCAATCTAGCTGCTAAAACTGGACCACCATCCTTAAATATCTCAGGGGTCAGTCTATCAGGACCTGCAGCTCGTCCTCGCTTCAGATTTCCTAACGCCTTTTCAACTTCATTAAGACTAGGGGGACTTGGGTCGATTTGCCATTCAGGATGACTGGAGATCGTGGGTAACCGAAGAGTGGCTGAAGGCCAGTTGAACTGATCCCCAAAGTGTTCTGCCCATCGATCCAGTCTCCTGGATTGAGAATGGATAATAATCCCATCCTTTTCCGAGATAGTCTCACTCACATTCGGGTTCTTAATACCAGTTTCTTTAATAAGGCGGAAAAGTTGTCTAGTGTTGCCTATCGCCGCTGCCTTTTCCATTGCTTTTGCTTTCGCCACCCACCACTGTTCGCGGTCGTTACGCAGACTTTTTATAAGTCTGCGCCTAAGCTGACTACGCTCTTCATCATGCTCAGAGTCAGGTGGGATGCGTTTTCGAGCATCCGTCAGTTCGGTGGATGCGACTGATATCCACGGCTTCATCCTAGCCTTATGGTTTACCTTACTAACAGATATCACTGCTGTTTCCACAGCCTTTTTGATATCATACCAACCTGCTTCTGGATGGGAATCGCTTGCATGTTTGCTTAACTCTCTTTCTAGATGCTCCTGAAATATTTTCTTGGTTTGATTATCATTAAGTAAAACCCTAAGAGGCTTTCTTACGGTAACTTTCCTACGTCCAGTAAGCCTCAAACAGATACGAGCTCGCACTAGGGCATGATCTGAATCCAAACATGTGCCCCAGAACGAGCGACAGTCTTCTATTGAACCCCTTTATCGGTGGTTGATGGCAATGTGATCTAGTTGCGTCCAACGTTGAGACGACTTTGGAGGTCGCCAGGTCAACAGATGCTTTTCCTTATTCCTAA
>CALYCR020000211.1:0-14916 GCA_944470395.2 Schistosoma turkestanicum | reverse complement strand
ACTCCTCATATTGAAAAGAATAATCTTCATTCATACATGTGTGAAATAATACAATTATTAGTGAACAATTGAAACATTGAATAACGACGAGTAAGCTGACTGTTTTCGGATATTCACATTGAAAACAATGTAGCTTTAGCAATTGACATTAGATTTCAATTAACTAAACTTAATACAAGTTATGTAAATTACCTCGAAAAATCATGCTTTTTGCTCACAAAATATCTTCTACAGATTGTTGGCTGTAAACTCAGGTGATACAGGTTGTGGTGTGGGTAATAATCTCGATCCAATGTTGATGTTCAAAGATGTGGTTGATTTGATAATCAGTCGTGAATTCGTCTTGCAAAGGGGTCAAACTGAAGGCGCGATAACATATAGCGATACAGACGTAAGAAAGTTTTCTTCATATTCACACTCGGATAGGGCGAAGTTAGGATTGACGACAACTACTTCAACTAATGCACCAGTTACAGATTTCATTCAAATGGCATCAACATTGTTATCACAAGGTAATGTGAACATTATTATGATATCGTCTAATTATATTCATATTATTTCACATATCACTACTGTACAACAACGGCCATCTTTCAGTGCTTCTAGATTTCTAATGGTGGTCTAACAAAGATTGACGGATGATTTCAAATGTATAAAAACACTAATCTCCATAAATCTAATTGAAAATATTGTAAAAGTAATTTGATCACGAAACGACTGCTTGAATTGATATACACTACAACATGTCACAATGAACGATTATCAGAACACAACTTTCAACTGCCTGCCACTCTCAGTACAAAACCCCAGTCTAACTACTATTGAATATATATTTAGGAAGACATCATCCTCCTCCCCCTCGAGATTACCGATTTTCACAGACGTTTCAATAGAATTTTGTACTGTGAACACACCCGTTGTTTTGAATATTAGATCATGAAATTAAGTAAGAAGTGTTTCATGTCTGATTGCTGAATTGGTTGTTATTGAGGCGATTACACAGCTCATTGCATTTACCATACTCAACTATGATACAGTATATTTATCATTTAACATTTGGTTACATTTGGTAGGAATGCCAATCATTTATTATGCAACTGAGATTGGTATCACCAACTTGAACTTAGTTCAAGTTCCAAAAACAATTTATCCAAAAGACAAGTCTTACAATAATGACGGTAAACATCAATCGTTACGATCTCATTTACCAATGCCATGGGATTTAAATGGGAAAAGATTTTCCACAGCTATAAATGATGCCATTTTCACTGACTATTTAAATCTTTATGGAAATGTTTCTGTTGTTGAAGTAAGTAGTGTGATATAGTTACAGTTAGTAGTGACTATTTGTTATGCATTTTTCCCATTCACAACCTCTATTTGTAATATACTGAAAATGTTGATTTATTCAAAACTATATCATCCAATAGAAATAATGATTGATAGATTTCATTGAACATTTTGTCGATTACACATGCATGGAAATCGTTATTGCAAATGATCTGCCTACTTTAACAAACATAATTTGTACTTTCGATTTGACAGAAAAAAACAATAGTTGAAGTAAACAGGATGCAATAAGATTGATTAGTTAGCTGTTTAGTATTTAGATGTTTATTGCACGGTTAAATTCTCTGGAAAATACAAATCACGTACAGATTTGTTAAGGTAGTATTAAGCTAATCGACTCATCAATTGTAATGAACATTGGAAGTGCGTGAATGGTACTCAACGTCTACACACTAGTAATTGGGACGACTGTTGTATAACGAAAATTCAAGAAACTAGTAGGAAAACTGCAATCATATGTACTTTGTTTGCAACCATGAATCGATCAATGTTAGACCACCATTAGAAACCTGGAAGCACTGGACGGCCGTTTCGTCCTGGTATGGGACTCATCACCAGTGCGCATCCACGACTCCTGCACCCAGGTTTCTAATGGTGGTCTAACATTGATCGATTCATGGTTACAAATAAAACTTAACAATGTTCACAACAACCCCGCAATACATGTACTTTGATCACGTTCACAATACGAAATCAATACAATGATCAGAATACAATCAGTGTAGGCATTGACAAATTCCAGAAAATGACATTTGAATTTGTATTACTAAAGCGACCTCAATTCATATGACAATAAGACTTGAAGTGTCTGATGATGAAATAATGCTGATGATTGTAGGATGCGTCAAATCAACTTAAACTCTGGTTACATGGTAAACTGTTTAGCGCTCAATTCACTTCATCTTTCACTGTAGTAAATGTATTTCTTTGTTGATTGACACACACACACACAAGTTTTGTTTGGTAATGAACATGTTCAGTGAAATCGAACAATGCACTGATTTAACTGAGCATACCATATAACAGTTCTTATTTCGATCGACAGAAGTAGTTGAGCCATATAGTAGTACTGTTGTAATGCAAACAGTTTCATAAATCATACTGACTACAACAATTGTCTTTTCTTTGAAGACTGAACTTGCTGAGAGAAACAATCAATCAAATATTCGTCTCATTCAAAAATTGGTGGCTTTACGTCAGAAACCAAGTATGAAATGGGGAAAAATGGAGCGGATACGTCTGAATGGAGTAAGTGTTTTCAAAGTTCATATATTGTCAAACTAACTACCTCTATTTAAATAGTTTTACCAGATCTCGAACACTTTGAGTTGATGTTAATATTCACAGGGGAGAAAATAGTGTTGTTTATCAACATTTTAGCAATTCGTTAGTTCGAAATTTTTATCATCTTGTATTCGTTTGTGGTGACCCATTTCAACGGCGGGCTCACCATTGTGTGTACACTGGCGAGCGAATGAGTGACTGAAGGAAATCGTATGAAGCGATGTGGAGAAGCAGTGTATAAAACGAATGAAGAGACGTGAATTAGATAAGCGTGTTGTAGAATGGTAATGAGCCAACTCCGAGGAATACAATTCGAACGAATCGGCGAAGGAAGCGAATAAACAGGCGAAGCGCGTTCGAGAAGGCCAATGAGCCAACTCAAAGGAATAGAGCAGACTAAGAATATATAGTCAGACAAAAATAAGACTGACATGTGATCAACGAGATAGGCATGCACACACATGAATAAAAGCGGCGAATGGTTGACAAGGACAAATAATAAGTGGGACACATCATGTGACCTCATGCAAACCTGACAATAATAAGAACGAATGGTACATATTAATTGTTGCAATAGAAATGGCTTGGTTAAATCAATTAATCGAAAGGGCTTAACCAAGTTAGATGTAAGCGAACTGGAATATATGAGGAGGCGCTACACAATAAATAACCACTACGTTTAAACTACTGTTACAATGTATTCAATTATCAATTAGGAAATGTAATGTTCATTCACTCATTCATTCATTCATTCATTCAATGATTTGTTATCTTCTCTCAACTTGAGAACTTGCTGCAATACAAATTTTGTCCGTAAATTCCATCATACATAAACAATAGACTAGTGTTAATCTCCTAGTTATTCAAATGAGCGTAAAATTTACTCGAAACACAGTTCACTCATAACATGTGAGCAACATCGACCATAGAGTCAGTTGAGTAGTCTTTCATATTTTTTACAGAATGATGAACAGTGGTCGGATAAAGATGAGATCATTTTGTAACTAACCCATGGATCATCTACTCATTTCGATGACCTCCATCTTGTGTATTCATTCAGTATAACTTCCTTGGGATATATATGCTTGTCACTGAGTTTGATTTTGAGTTCACTGTTTACGACTGCATTCAAATTAAACAGAATTCTTCTCATCAAAATTTTTGACAACAAGTCAATTCATCTGATATCTTACTCTCTCTCTCTCATACTACTCGTCATCGATGAATCTCAACTTCCATGACTGTTATAAATGTGATTTTGAAGTGTGACTTTAAACTGAATGAATGAACTATTCGTAAAAAGTGTTTAGTAGTTAAGTTCAAACACTGTTTTTATTGATTCCGTTTCAGGCATCTGAACAGCTCATTGAAGCATTTGCACGAAACGCTAAAGGATTTCCAAAATTTATTGTGCTGTTATTAAAGACTGCAGAAAATAATTATTTGTTGGATTTAAGTACTATTTGTTCATCAGTTACACCGAGAATAATTCATCCTTCAAGTCCAAATTTCCCAGTTGACATTACATTATCCCATTCCAGAATTAACATGTCAATGGAAATTAAACAGAGGCGTATTTTTGTGTTTGAATGTGACTAATAAATCCAATTGAACATTTAATTCATTTACTCCAAATCAACATTTTGATCTTAATTCATAACTGATTATCGTTTGTCGTTTGTACACCCTTTTAATTTGACATTCTTACTTAACTTTCTGTAGTTTATTTTTGTTCATCCATTGATTTTCATTTATAAATTGTTTGTAGTGTGTAATTAATTATTATTTTTATTGGAAAAAACGCTTTGACATGTCGGATATGTTGTTGTTGATGATGAATTTCGCTTTCGAATTGTTTGAGATCATAGAATATTGAGCAAAAACATTATTTGTTGTATGTCAAATCGTCCAGATCCATGTGATTATATTATTGATTCATGTGAATTTTGAAATAAATATCTGAGTGTTTGTTTAGATTTACAGTAATGTATTTCAATGTACAATGACCAATTTTACATCGATTATCTGAGTTAAATGTATAGGAACTCAGTTTTGTTCTATTTACATGTGTACAAGTCTGTCATCTGTGTTTAGGTTTATGAGACATGTATCAAACAAATGTATGCTTTCAAGCCAAATATTGGCTTCACATTAACGAACATGAGAGATATACGTGTTGATATGTGTGAAGGTAAGTAATTAATCCCAAAATTTCAATACGATAGTCTATAGAGAAGAAGGTGTCAACTACCATGGAATTTATCGGAATATCTGCACCGATCAGTTATAACATGATGAAGTCTTATCGACACGTAACATGTTCTGCTAGTCACAGTGAATTCACACTCCAACATTAAGTGGTTTAATAAAAATTATCTAATATTCTGTAGAAATGACGTTACACCATCTATACAAGATTACAATGAAATAGAAGGTAGTGCTCTCTTTGCACACACCTCTGATAGCCTTTCTATACAAAAATAAGCAGTCATTATAAAGACTACAGACATGCTGACTCAAGCCGCCTGATAAGATATTCTCATCTACATTACCTGTTGTCGAATAATATTGGTATGGATATCATTGATGTATTTGATCAATTCACGTGTTTTGATCCATTCGCACCTCTGAAAATGCGCAGAGCTCTAAGGACGAATGCATTATTTATGCCAATTAAATAACGTAATACATTAAGACACATGCAGAAACTTTCAATTTGAATCAAATGATTTCACATTAGCTTCAGAAATATTCATGAATTTTAGTCCACTGAAAGTAAATCATAGGTTGAAAACAAATACTGAGGAGTTGTCAGTATCTAATACTGTCTGAAATGCATGAAACCTGCTAATTATTTCCAAAAATTTCTTAAAATCGATGGCATTCAGTGATCTCAAAATTAGTGAACCCAAAGCCTCTATGAACGTCTCAAAGAATATTGAAGAGAAAAGAAATTAGCTACACTTAATCCAAATGTAGTGGACCTGATGTTCCATCATTTCCGAAACTGTCCACTCTCTCGTCTGCAGCTTCTGTGGAAACAGGAACTGAATCTTCCAGTTCGAAAGCCAAATACATCATTCTTTGATGCAAATCTTGAGATAAGTCCCATCCAAATTATTGTTGACTCAGAAATATTATTGCACTTATCTCTGAGATAGTGGAAAGAAGTGGTTTCTTTAGTATGAGAAGCCTATTCTGTATTCAGACAGTCCTATAGTGGTGTATTCAGTTCTCACTCACTTACATGCTGAAAAGTATGCGAAACTGTGACAGTATGAATCTCTATGGTTTAGCACAGTAATACTCGAAATGGAAGTTCTAGTTTAACACATCTAAACTTCGATTAGTTTGCTTTGTTATTCGTTTACTCAACCTCAACTTTATCCTAGTTTGTAGTGTTGTTTCGTTCTGTGAGCTGGATTTTTCATACAGTAAGTCACTTAGGTCTTAAGTATTTACAAAATTCAACCCTCTTGACACAGGTCTCAAAACAGACTTGCAAATGTCAACCAGTTTTGAGTTGCATACTTTGAAACCTCTGTAAAAACGAGTTATGTGTTATGATTTAATACGTGTGTTTGTAACTGTTCTTAGAATAGTGGACTTTTTTTGCTGGTAGTATTCGCATATAAGATGGGAAATAGTTCTCGGATCTATGCAGAGGCAAGTTTCACTTTGCATCATCAGGATCGACTGTACTTTAATCTAAAAATCCAGATGTAATAAGCTTAGACTTGACACTTTTTTGAGGGAGTAACTGAAACTGAGTTAGATTCTTTTCTTAAACATGGTTAGCATGTTGTCGAGCCTTCCTGCATTACCACATCTTATTTGTGAGTTGACCATGCTGATTTGTTCAGTTGTTTGTTGAGTAACATCTGTTGGAAGGTTTTCGTATGCTTCTTTGATGTTCGGTGGATTGTGTCAGGTTGGTTTATTCAAAAGCTCCTCAAATTGCTCCATGAATCTGACATTTCAGAGTTATTGCTTCTTTACTCCACTTTTCTGCTATATTTGTTTCCATTTCATTGAGCAAATCTTGAAGTGCTTGGAGTCCACTGCACAAAGCTATTCCGATTTCGTTGATTGTGTCAGTATGTAGAAAATAGGTCGCCGCCATGACAATTTTGAACTCTTTATTGAGGCAAATATGGTCGGTCTGGTTCTCTGTAGTGTGATCAAGTGAAACACATCTAGCTTTGTGAAAGCGTTTGCGTGAGAATATGGTAGTACCTCTTACCGCATTCATTCCATCACTCCAATGCATATCGTCTAATAAGAACTCCACATCCAGTATTGTCGATTCCAACTTTGATTTCTCGGTCTCAAATCAGCATTGTTAGCATTTTCCTAAAAACAGATATGACAAGAATGAATAACGATTGGACAGAAGTGTAAAAGTTTGTCAGAGACAGAGTACGCTAAAGAATGCTGGTAAGTAAGTAGTTTTAATCTCTCGTTTTTCTAATCTAATGTGAACTAAGATTATGGTCGATAAATAAAATAAAAATTTTTCAAAAAGTATTTACAACTAAACACATACACAATTTTACAAAATCACAAATAATCAACAATAATCAACTGAGTTGATAGAAAGATTAACGAACAGATGATTCAGTTGTTTGATAAAAACACTCAACAGACTTTGGATGAAGTAATAACATAGACATTTAGATGACAAATGAGTTGGTGAATTCTTAATGATTGTTTATCACCAATTTTTCGTATATTTATTAGTATAAATAAGTTAATCAAAGGAATGTATGCTGTCTATTTAAGAAAAACCCAATCGATTTGTTAACTCAGCTTGTTATCAGGTATTAGGTTATCAAAAATATAGTAGTTTGCCAAAATAGTTGTGTGAATAAAATACATAACAAGAGAATTTCGTCCAGCGAGAAGAGAAGAGACACACTAGTCAGAGACACAAGCTATGGCTACTCATTGACGACGAAATTTGGCATGAGTTGGCATGAGAAGATACTGAAATTTGATTATTTGTGAGGTGATATACTCTCAATGGTTTCAGAATTATTGTTAGTCTATGTGTGATAGTATGTGGGATGTGTGGTATGGAGTAGTTAACTAATCAGTTGAAGACGAGCATTTTGAGATGATCCACTCGAAAAGAGTGTTTGTTCAGATAGGGTGATCCATATATGAACGCCAGTTAAACTAGATCTGTGGAACCAGATTCAAACGCTTAATGGTTGCGTTCTCGTCAACATTTAGCAACATAGTTGGGTGAATGTGTCGTGTCGTCTATCAACAGCGCAATCATTGGATTAAAATCAATGAAGTTCTCTCTGTCACACATATAAATAAAGATCTAAGCAATCACTTTAATGGAGCAAGATTGCAACACCTGCACACGCCTGGAGCCATATCGATCAACGCCACAAGATCCAACTCACATATGCAAAAGAGATCTGTTCATTCTCTGTGTTGAAATAACCTTATGATTGTTTGTCGGCATTAATGTGAAATGAACATGCTTGGTAAACGGACAAGCCCGCTGTACATGCACATCGCTGCTTTTTAGGCAACACAAGGATTTTCACTGTCGCCAACAGTAATCACCCCTGCCCCAATCGGGAACATACATGTTGTCTAGTTTGGCCTGCAAGTAGGTCGGACGTCCAAAAAGCACGTACACGAACAGTGGCCCCCGTTAGGTCACTTATGAATCAACAAGATCCCTCCAAAAATCCACTACCCAAAATCCCCAATCGGCATGAGAGGCAAGGCGGGCTTCTCCAGCTAGACCTAGCACCCTGAATGGATTACCGAGCCACTCAGCAGTGCACTAACCAGCAGCTTTTCCAACTGTCTGAACATTGTGAGCAGGTCTACCTTACTAGACTTTCCATATTTGCTGATATTTGCCTTACCACTTTCTTGATCAACATATTCATGTTTTCTAATTCACATAAATTCTCATCGTCATTGTGTTGACGCTAAGTAACTCATTACATATTATTCACACAGCTTATTTGGTTAGCTACTATAATTTTGATAACCTACTGCCTCTAAAACAAATCAAGCTGATCTTTATAAAGCAGACAGCATATATTCCCTTGAATAAATTGTTTATTTAATATTATACACAATTATGACATTAATTGCTTTATTGTACTCCTTTTGTTTAAGTGTATTAAAAACACTTACTTATGCTCAACTTTCTGTTTTCGTTGCTGCCATCCTTCATTACATACAGACAGACAGACAGACAGTTGCAACATAGAACTACGTACGTATGTACATAAGTTCATGTTGCCATACCTTATTAGAACAGAGACGCAGTGTCAATCAAATCCCATAGTGATAAAGATAGTAGGGTATAAATGGTAATGAAGAAGACTAGGGTTCAAAGATATTATTCAAGAAGTATAATTCAGTGAAATAAGATTAGTTAGACAAAGGTAGAGGTGCTGACGAATCCAGAAGATTAGGATTTGAGAGAGCTCAAAGAATGGATACACTTGCGCCATTGCAAACGATTTTGAGCCATGTCGTTCAAGGTCTCTAACCACTGGTGACTTTCGTCTCGCGGACCCCAACCAGGTAGTCTACATCTACCAACATGACTCAGTCCACTTGTCAGTGACTTCATGGTCTGGCCGCCCCTAGCTTTCATCCAACCCACTCCTACACCACAAGACATAGCTCGTCGCGTTACATACGGCTGTTTATATCACCTACTTTATTGCTGTAAATTCAGCGGTCTTTCGATACCAAGAAATCATTAGAAAATATATTCTCTAACATGGATTTACTTATACTTACATTGATTGGCTAGTAATTGGTATCTAGTGATGAGCATAGTCAATCACGACTCGATCACCATTAAATATACTTTTAGTTATATCGTTTCTCTGCAATAAATATACGAATAAATGGTGATAATCAGTCACTAAAAATTTACTAAATTCACTGATCATCAAAATGTTAGTGTAATTACCTCTCGTCCAAAGTATGTCGAGTGTTTTCAGAGAAGACCTTAATCAGTGCACGTTTATATTGCAATCAACTTGCATGCAATAATTGGGCGGTTTGATATAGTTAAGCAGTAACAGAATATGAATAATCTTGTCAAGTGTACTGAAGTTGCGATTGCATGATTGTTACTTAGCTTCAGAGCTTATCACAACCATTTGTTCATACTCCAAAATCTAAATATTAGCTTAATGAGGATTAGAGTTGACTGAAAATCGAAATGTTGGCATAATTAGAATTACAATTACTCTAAATCTATACACATACAATTTATGTATTAATGTTTCAAGTGGGAACATTTGAAATCGGTTTTATGTGTTTCAATAGTAATTTCAACTAGATTTCATTGTAGTGAACGAGAACACAGGTGGGGCAACCGAATTGTATTTAACGAAAATTACAGAGTTACTCAGTAAAATCGGAACACCATATCGTAAATCATTAATTTCCAAAATTTCAGTTCATTATATCGAACTGGACTGTTCCTGTTGTAAAACATCAATCCATTGTCAGTATTCATGCGTTTCATACAAATTCCATTGTGTTCTAACTCTTCCTTTCTTGATCTTCTCCCATCTTCCACTGCCAGACATTAGGTTGACACTCACGTCATATACTACTTATAAGCAGCTCACACCACAATATTAGTGATAGAATATGTTATACAAAAGAAATAATTGGAACCATTTAAACTCTACCCTTGCAGTTAGAAAATATTCATTTAGAAAAATGATCATGTCGTATGTCGAAAATGGAGTATCTTAGGAATTCTCAAGTCCGATGTTTCTTCTAACATCCAGAACAATAATGAATAGAGGTACATGGAACTTTCACATAAACGTCGCTTGGAGCCTCTCGGCGGCTACTGCCAGTCCAAGCCTGGATAAAGGAGGAGTGCTAGGCATGGGGTTTTCGACCCCTTCCCGAAAACCTAACTCGCTAAAAAAAGGCTAACCACAAAACCTAATTCACAACATTTTATCTCTTCCCTGGGATTTAGAATGTCTCCTTTCAGAAGAGTTATGCTGTCTAATGATGAAAGCCGAGTCTCTCCGGAAGTCTTGAGGTTGATACCGATTCCGACAATCAGAACAACTATTCTTTTAAGTATATGGAATGTGCGAACATTGCGTGAGACTGGAAGACTATTCCAAGTTTCTTCAGAAATGAAAAGAAACAACCTGGAAGTGCTTGACATCAGCGAAACACGTTGGACCTAAGTTGGATAAGTGAGAATAGCTTATAAGGAACTGCTGTTGTACCCCGGCCATGAAGAAGAAAATGCCTCACACACTCAAGGGGTTGCACTGACGCTGTCCAAACAAGCACAAAATGCACTAATAGGATGGGAATCTCATGGACCTAGGATCATCAAATCATCCTTCAAAACAAAGAAAGAGGACATTACAATGAACGTCATCCAACGCTATGCACCTATCAATGACAACAATGATGACATGAAAGATCAGTTCTAAAAAAGGCTACTCGTATTCCTCAACAGATGCTTATCAAAGTGTTTGAAGTTTAGTTATGCTTGAATCTATTATGAGTTCACCTTATTCGGTAGAAGAAAGCGAAGGCGAATGATCCAGTGACACGATAGGCGATTCTCATCCAATTGAAACCGACCCTGTTAACTATAGGAAGACGTTTTGATATGACCTGACACCAAAGAAATCGAGGAAATGTAATCTCAAGCTTAACTGATCAGCCATGCTCGAAAACATAAAATCCCGAAATTAGGAACTTTATAAAGTGAATTCTGGGATCTAACGTCCTCAACAAGTTTCTGAGTGAAAGTTTAAATGGCAAGGTTGGTATGCCCAACACTGGATACGAAGACATCATGGGACGATATGGATTCGGAGAAAGGAACGAAAATCGTGAGAGATTTGTCAACGTATGTATTGGGTTCGTCACTTAGTATGCTTGAAGCTATTACGAGTTCATTTTAGTCGATAAACGCGAACGAGACTTTTACCAGCGTCCAGGTAGGCTACCTTGAATCCGAGGCTGAAGTAAAAAGGCTTTGTAAGCGTAGAAAGTATATTCTACAAACACCCAGCAATCACAGTACAGTCAAGCATACAACTCTCGTTTATTTATACATCATAGAAACGTCCTTGGGACAGTTACAAAAATAGCACACTAAAATACACAGCAGCCAATCACAGCCATGGATTTTCCTGGTGGGAATTGAAATCTCAAGGTCAACTGATCAGCCCATGCTCGAAAACATAAAATCCGAAATTAGGACCTTTATCAAGTGAATTCTGGGGATCTAACATCCCCAACACTATGCGTATTCTACAACTGATTCATCGGTCGCACAAAATTCCCACACAAACACAAAGCTTCATCGATTTCATCGGATCATACTATTCAGAAACAAATCGACCATAAATGTATCAATAAAACATTCAGACGGAACCATCGAGGATGTGAGAACAAAAAGGCGAGTTCATTTGGCCTCAGATCACCACATGCTGATCGCCAAAATCAAAGTGAAACTCAAGAAACACAGGACAATGTAGCAGACAACATCACAGTTCCTCGGGATACCGCAAAAATCAACGAATTCAAGATAGCCATTACCAATACTTTTCCAGGCCTTGCAAGATATACTCATTGGAGAGGAAACACCCATGGCGATCAATTGGAAAGGGTTCAAAGAGGCAATCACTCCATCATGTCAGGAGGTTCTGTGCCACAGGAAGTACCATCCTAAGGAAGAGATCTCTGTTGGTACTGTGGATAAGCTTGAAGAAAATAGAAACAAGAAGGCTGCAATCAACACCAGCATAATACGAGCCAAGAAATTTAAGGCACAAGCTGAATACACAGATTATGAAGAAGTCAACACCTGGAGGAAAGCACGGTATCCAATGGACAGCTAGGATGCAGCTTGATGTCTTTGACTTCACAGATGACCTGGCTCTTCTGTCGCACACACAACAATAAATACAAGAGAAGACGACCATCGTAGCAGCAACCCAGCAGCAGGTTTGAACACACATAAAGAGAACTGAGAGATTCTCTAGTACGACATAATATGCACTAACCAAATCACTCTTGATGGAGATTCCTTGCAGGACGTAAATACCTTTATATATGTGGGCAGCATCATCGACAACCAACTCCGCCAGTAGAACCTTAGGGGCTACTGCCGTTCCCAAGCCCGGATAAAGGAGGAGGGTTGGACATGGGGTTGGCGACCCCATTCCGTTGAAATCTCACTTGCCAAAAAAACGCTAACCAGAAAAAATAATTCAAACCATTTTAACTCTGCCCTGGGAGTTGGAAGAAGAATTATGACGTCTCGTGATGAAAGCCGAGTTCCCTCGGAAGTCACGGGGCTGATGCCTCTTCTGACAACCAGAGCAACCATTTTTTTATGTACATGGAACGTTCGTACATTGTGGGAGACTGGAAGACTATTTCAAGTTGCTGCAGAAATGAAAAGATACAACCTCGAGGTGCTCGGCATAAGTGAAACGCATTGGACACAAGTAGGACAACTGAGACTAGCTTCAGGGAAACTGCTGTTATACTCTGGTCATGAAGAGGAAAACGCTTCACATACACAAGGAGTTGCACTGATGCTGTCCAAACATGCACAAAAGGCACTAATAGGATGGGAATCTCATGGACCTAGGATCATCAAAGCATCCTTCAAAACAAAGAAACAGGACATTACAATGAACGTCATCCAATGTTATGCACCTACCAATGACTACAATGACGACGTCAAAGATCAATTCTACGAAAGGCTGTAGTCAATCGTCGAGAAATGTTCACCAAAGGATTTGACGATTCTTATGGGAGACCTGAATGCCAAGGTTGGAATGGACAACACTGGATATGAAGACATCATGGGACGACATGGACTGGGAGAAAGAAACGAAAACGGTGAGAGATTTGCAAACCTATGTGCCTTCAACAAACTGGTCATTGGTGGCACAATATTCCCGCACAAACGCATTCACAAAGCCAAATGGATTTCACCGGGTCACACTACTCAAAACCAGATTTATCATTTCTTTATCAATAAAACGTTCAGAAGGACCATGGAGGATGTGAGAACCAAGAGAGGAGCTGATATAGCCTCAGATCACCATTTGCTGATCGCCAAAATGAGATTGAAGCTAAAGAAGCACTGGACAACGGGACAGACAACATCACAGTAGTTTAATACGGCCTTTCTTCGGGATACCGTAAAACTCAACGAATTCAAGATAGCCCTCACCAATAGGTTCCAGGCCTTTCAGGATCTACTCAATGGAGAGGAAGCAACATTGGAGTACAATTAGAAAGGGATTAAGGAGGCAATCACTTCAACATGTCAGGAGGTCCTTGGTCGCAAGAAGCACCATCACAAGGATTGGATCTCTGTTGGTACTCTTGAAAAAATTGAAGAAAGGAGGAACAAAAAGGCAGCAGTGAATGTCAGCCGAACAAGAGCGGAGAAAGTTACCGCACAAGCTGCATACACAGAAGCAAACAGGGAAGTGAAGAAGAGCATCAGAGCTGACAAACGAAAATACGTGGAAGATCTAGCAATGACGGCGGAAAAGGCTGCAAGAGACGGAAACATGAGACAATTGTATGAAACTACAAAGAAACTCGCCGGAAACTATCGTAAACCAGAACGACCAGTGAAAAGCAAGTAAGGGAAAATAATCAGCAACACTGACGAACAGCGAAATAGGTGGGTAGAGCACTTTAATGAACTCTTGAATCGACCAGCTCCACTGAACCCACCTAACATCGAAGCAGCATCCACGGACCTCCCAATTAATATTGGCGCACCTACGATTGAGGAGATCAGTATGGCCATCAGACAAATCAAGAGCGGCAAAGCAGCAGGACCAGACAACATTCCAGCAGAGGCAATGAAAGCCGATGTGAAAGCAACTGCGAAAGTACTTCACATCCTATTCAAGAAGATTTGGTATGAGAAGCAAGTACTATCGGATGGAAAAGAAGGATATCTCATCACAATACCAAAAAACGAGATCTCAGCACATGAGGGAACTACAGAGGCATCACTCTTCTTTCAATAACAGGCAAAGTCTTCAACAGGGTATTGGTAAACAGAATGAAGGACTTCGTAGACGCCCAACTTCGAGATCAACAGGCCGGATTTCGTAAGGATCGATCGTGTACTGACCAAATTGCTACATTACGGATCATTGTGGAACAATCAATTGAATGGAACTCACCACTCTACATCAACTTCATCGACTACGAGAAAGCATTCGATAGCGTGGATAGGAAAACACT
>CALYCR020000210.1:0-14909 GCA_944470395.2 Schistosoma turkestanicum | reverse complement strand
TACGGTTACACATTAAATTCAGCTATCCCCGTTTCATTTACTGTTGGGGATGTTAGATCCCCAGAGCTTGTTTGATAAATGCCTTATCTTGGATTTCATGTTTGCGAGCATGGGCTGATCAGTTGAACTTGAGATTTCATTTCTCATCAGGAAAATCCATGGCTGTGATTGTCTGCTGTGTATTTTAGTGTGCTATTTTCATAACTGTCCCAAGGACGTTTCTATGATGTATAAATAAACGAGAGTTGTATGCTTGATAGTATTATGATTGCTGGGCGTTTGTAGAATATACTTCCTACGCTTATCAAGTCTTATGTTTTGCAGTTTGGGATTCAAGTTAGCCTATCTGGACGCTGGGTCATAGTCTCGTTCGCGTTTATCAACTATGGTGAACTCGTAATAGGTTCAAGCGTACCTAGTGACGAACGTAACAAGTACCACCATAAAAAGGCAAACTTTCTCACATAATTTATTGATTGGCAAACGAAAAATCACCAAACGAGAACGATACAATTTGGTGAATCGAACGATACAATCAGTGATCGATAGTGTACACACGCGCACGCACACACACACACACACATTTATGCAATTTTATTGAACACTGATTGATCGCGAAAACATAAAATACAATACTGTACACATAAAACTAAATAATGGTGTAGTTTTTTTATAGGATCATAGTGAAATGCACAAAAAACACTTTCGCAAGGAAACTGGGTGTAACTGTTCATGAATTCTCTTCACTCTCGTACACACACACATATATATATATATATGAATATGTATAAATACCATAGTACATACCGAGAAAATAGCGTAATTTAACAGGAGAAATTAACAGTAGCGCACAGAATAGTTGTTCATCAGTGAATGCCGATTGAAACAAATTTGATTATAGCCGAAAAAGAAAAATAAAGTTGTATGATAATTGTGTGTGTGTGCTTTTTCATTCCACAAGTCAATATTTATTTCCAATATTTCTGTGTATTATAGATCATATTGATAATTGTGAATATATATGAGTTGTAGTGTAGTGAACGAAAACACAGGTGGGGCAACCGAATTGTATTTAACGAAAATTACAGAGTTACTCAGTAAAATTGGAAAACCATATCGTAAATCGTTCATTTGCAAAATATCAGTTCATCATATCAAACTGGACTGTTCCTGTTGCAAAACATCGATCCATTGTCACTATTCATGCGTTTCATACAAATTCCATTGTGTTCTTCTAACTCTTCCTTTCTTGATCTTTCCCCATCTTCTGCTGCCAGACATTACGTTGACACTCACGTCATATACTACTTATAAGTAGCTCACATCACAGTAGCTTAGTGTTTGTGTACATTGAAAGATATTGATTATTTGATATTGATTGATGATTTCAATGTGTAAAAGAAACTGATCTCCATAACTTTAATTTAAAAAAATTGTAAAATATGCTTACTAGTGACTAGCTTCGTTAGGAAATTCTCCGAGTTCTAGTGCGAAGATGTGACCTTTGGAGTTCAGTCCCGTCAGATGTAGGCTGTAAATACTGAAGACGAATGGGTGAGGTCGTGCAAAATACCTAGATTGATCAGAGTTAGACATTAACACCATTGGATGCCGGCCGACTCAGTGGTCTAGAGATTAGGCGTTCGTGTGCAAGACCGAAGGTGGCGTCGTGGACGCGCACAGCTGACGAGTCCCATACAAGGACGAAACAACTGTCCAGTGCTCCCAGGTTGGTTGATGATTTCAACGTGTTGATTATTTGAGAAATAACAATGTGAACTAATCCCGAAAAGAGTGAAATGATTTTTTTAGTGAGTGCAATTACAGTATTGTGGAGATCATTGTTTTTGCATTGAAATCATGAACGAATCATTGGTTAGACCACTATTAGAAACCTGGAAGCACTACTGGACAGCTGTATCCTTTTAGTATGGCAGCAATGCGTATCCCCAACTCCTAATACTCGCAGGACACGAACCAAGAACCCTCAGTCTTGTGCGCGAACGCCTATCCTCTGAACCACTGAACTGGCCATCACTCAATAGTGTTAATGCCTAATTCTGATCAATCCGACTCCCTAAAATGACCACTTAGGCTAGAACGCAAATATGGTAGAGAAAATTTATTTGGCTACTGAATTACATAAATAGATACTTTCTTCCCCTCCCCTTACGTAACAAGTTTATTTCTTTACCAATGATATGAATTTGTCCTTTAGGACATTTTCTAACGATTGTCATATTATCTACACGTTTGATCAGTTCTGATTGGCTCATTTAAATCCGTTGGATTATTGATAACAGATTAATTCCGAAAATCACGTTACTTTCTTTGTTTGCGAACTTGTCAACTAGATCTTATTAATATTTACACAAAGAATCAACTTAAAGTACTTTAATTGGTTTTGGTTGCTTTTTTCGCAAAACAACAAAGTCAAAAATGTCACTGGTTTGTTCAACAGAAGCTATGAAGCCTATTCGTTATTGACCACTGTTATTTATTTATAAACTACTAATAAATATCGGTCTATTTGGATTCTAAGTGGAATTAGACATATATCTCCTGGTCGAAGGTTCACGTCTGAATTTTCAGGAGTGAACATTCTCACCAAGAGATTCACTGGTTGACTTAGAATATGCCGATGACATAGTTCTACTTGGTGAAGAGGCTGACAGAATGAAGAGTCTTCTGACGACCCTAAGAAACAATGTAAGCGTGTTATGGTTATCTATAAGGAACAAAACGTTTTGATACTTTCGAAAGCTCTGGATTGTGATCGCTTACCGTAATTCTGAATAGCAAACTGTTGTGAGATTCCTCCAATGTTACTTGTAGCACAGTAAAACTAGATGAACGGAATCACGAATATACACTTCACTTCAGAACCAATCTCTCAAGCGGCTGAAAAAAGTTTTTGTAACTCTAAAAATGTGCTTGATATTCAAGGGAGTCGGAATTGCCGTAGGACAGAGATGTACACAACAGCAGATATTAACATCGGACACAATAAGAATATTCATCATTTCAGTGTGTAAAAACACTGATCTCCATAACTCTCAGTGAAAAAGTTGTACAATGTGCTCACTAGTAGCGAGCTTCGTGAAGAAATTCTCGGAGTTCTAGTGAGAATAGATGACCAGTAGCGTTCCATTCTGCCGAGTGTAGGCAGTAACTACCGAAGACAAATGTGCAGGGTACGCGCAGATATCCGTAGATTAATCAGAGTTAGACATTAACACCGTTGGATGCCAGCCCAGTGGTCCCAGTAGTTAGGCGTTCGGCGCGCAATATCGAAGGTGCTAGGTTCGAATCATGCGCGTAGCAAGGAATCCATGGATGCGCACTGCCACTGATGAGTCACATACTATAGGACGAAATGGCTGTCCAATGCTTCTAGGATCCCAAGGTAACTGCTTGGATTGATAAATGCCTTATTTTCGGATTTCACGTTTGCCAGCATAGGATGATCAGGTTACCTTGAGATTTCAATTCCCACTACGAAAGTCCATGGCTGATGGCTGCTGTGTATTTTAGTGTGCTGTTTTTGTGACTGTCCCAAGGACGTCCCTATGATGTATTAATAAACGAGAGTTGTGTGCTTGATTGTATTGTGATTGGTGGGTGTTTGTAGTATATACTTTCCACGCTTATTAAGACTTCTGTTTTGCAGTTTGGGATTCAAGGTAGCCTATCTGGACACTGGTAATTGTTTCGTTCGCGTTTATCGACTAAAGTGAACTCGTAATAGATTCAAGCGTGTACCTAGTGACGAACATATCATAATCTAACAATGATTGATTCACATTTCAGTAGTAAACAACCATCTCCATAACTCTATTATGTCGAAATCAATGAAAACTGTAAGAATTTTCAAATAAAAATCACCCTAAAATATTGTAATTTGTTAGAACCAGATAATCGGAAGTTATTTTTTTCGGCATCTCTACTCTCTATCTCTCTCACACACACACTACGTCCGTTCGTCTGTCTACACGTTATTGATTATCCTTAAGTTGGCAGGTCACTTTAAAAAGAAATTCCGGCTTTGTAACCTACAAAAAATTTTAAAACAATTATAGTCGGATATGATGCCAAAAAGTTTGAAAAAAGCAATCAAATCAAAGTAACTAAAACATAAGTCTTTATAAAAAATATGTCTAAAATACTAAATCTGTTTTTATATACAAATATAACACTAGAGATGATCATCTCACCTTGATCATTGTGGTGATAGCCAAGGCTATTCTTTCTAGGCTAATCACCCTCTTTTTCGCAATGATTATTTAGTTTCGAAATGGTGGAGCGAAATTTCTAGCTCCGGTGGATGATTGTGGTTGTTGTAGTTTCGTTTATGGAGCTTTCATTGTTCTACTGAATAACATCATCATCAGCACAAACTTCAGAGAGAAGAAATGAAGTATTCAAATTTTTCCAGGTTTGACCTGTAGTGTGTTCTGTTAGCGTCGATCTTGATTGGTTGTTGTTGATGTTAAACCTGTCGTTGTTTGCACCTTTGTTGTGATTGTATCCCCCCCCGTTTTGATCTGTTTCTTGATCCTATGTTTGACGATGATTTTTCTGGTTGTGTGATAAATCGGATCAATGTCGATATGTTTGTTGATTGCTGATTTTCCTGAGTGCCAAGATTCTGAATATTCCCTAGTGTTCACAAAGAACACTCAACAGAAACCAGTCAAGATCGAAGTTAACAGAACAAGCTACAAATCAAACATGGAGAAATTTGAATACTTCATTGCTTCTATCTGAAGTTTGTGCTGATGACGTACTTCAGAAGAACAATGAAAGGCTACACAACCAAGACACGCAGCTCAGTTTTGCAGTACATAATGAATTTTCCATCAAGAGTTATTGAGATCATTGTTTTTGCACACTGAATCCATGAAACAATCATTGGTAGGCCACCGTTAGAAGCCTGCAAACACTAGGCAGCCGTGATATCCTTCAGAATGGGACTCATCAGCGGTGCGCGTCCACACTTCCTGCTACTCGCAGGATTTGAACCTAACACCTTCGATATTGCGCGCAGACGCCTAACTATGGTACCACTGGGCCACCATCCACGGTGTTATTTCCGACTCTGATTAATCTAGTGATTTTGCGCGACCCACACATTTGTCTTCTGTAGTTTACTGCCTACACTCGGCAGTGTGGAACGCTACTGGTCACCTCTTCTCAATAGAACGCCGAGAAATGTCCTCATGAAGCTAGTCACTAATGAGTACTTTGTGCAATTATTCATTGAGAGTTATGGAAATCAATGTTTTAACACAATGAAATCATGAATCAACCAATTCTGATAAGTCTTATATCAGGATGAAACGGCCGTCCAGTGCTTTCAGGTTTCTAATACTAGTCTAACAATGACTGATTCATGATTATACACTGAATCGCTTGATGAATAAATCAGACTGATCTTTGTTAATTTTTTTTAAAAGTCTACTATTTACCAAACCAAAACATATTACTTGAGAAAATTTTTCTGTTAATTCTAATCTACAAACGTTTCGTTATTTTAATTAACTGACAAAGTTCAAGATATGAGTGTGGTTTCATTTTTGACAACAGAAAGTAAGCTAATCTTTAGAAATCAGTCAATGTGGTATACATAATACAAACTGCAAATGGTTGTTAATGATATCATGATTCTTTACAGACTCTACAGGAACATGATGTTCATACTTGTGTTAGGATATTCATCCAATATACCAAGACAATTATTTGTAAGTCTAATTCTATTGGTCGATCCTATTGGTTGTCCTAACTATCAATGTCACATACTTCAATGTTGTTACCCATTAGACCTAACTCTATAAATATGCATTATCTGTAGCTGTTATGATCCGGATCCTTAGTCTAGGATCCTTATCTTCTTCTGGACTCTGAACCCCGTACTTTCTGAATGCTTGTAGAATACAGGTTCTACTTCATATCTACTTCATATTTAATAGGGGTTCGGGACGCTCAGATTAGAGTAGTCTATCGTGTCCCTGGATCATTGTCTCGCTCTCGTTTACCAACTCAGATGAAGTCTTAATAGTTTAAGCATATCAACTAATATGGTAATGTGGATGCACAACAACTTGTGAATAGTTATTCACTTTTCTGCTACACTCCGCTGATGTCACTACTCAACAACAAATTCCTGAGTATCTTACCCATCGAAATGTTCAAAAAGTATCTTCTACACACGAAAAGATAGTGTCTTCTACTTAAAAAAACCAATCAATATAACTATACCATGTTGATATAATAACTTTAGTTGTAGTCTCGCTGTTACTTTGATGATTCCCAGTTGTCATTTATTCTTTGGATGTCTGACTTCAATTTCCGAGGCGATGTGTTTTTTCCTGTCAGACTCCTTTCCTTTTTTCTTAAAAATATTAAAGTTAGAGCTTGCCTTGAGACGTAGTCTGGTCGCGGTGAACGAGAACACAGGTGGGCCAACCGAATTGTATTTAACGAAAATTACAGAGTTACTCAGTAAAATCGGAAAACCATATCGTAAATCGTTAATTTGCAAAATATCAGTTCATCATATCGAACTGGACTGTTCCTGTTGCAAACAACATCAATCCATTGTCACTATTCATGCGTTTCATACACAAATTCCATTGTGTTCTTACTCTTCCTTTCTTGATCTTCCACCATCTTCTGCTGCCAGACATTACGTTGACACTCACGTAATATACTACATGTAAGTAGATCGCACCACATGGTGATTTCCACAATATGGGTCCTATTCACCTTCAAATGTTTTTTTTCACTGATTACTTCCTTAGTTGTGAGCTTTTATTCTTGTTCTCTAGCACTTTTAAAAATCTGGTACCATACTTTTAAAAAAAATTCAAATAGTTCAGTTATTTTTTATTCGGAATGTAAAATTCATTGTGTGTTCGGTCACATGATTGCGTTCATTTTTGACCAAGGTCATTTTTGAGAGTGCGCTCGCTGATTTGTGTTCAATGTTCCAAAACGAATGAGTTAATCATTCAACCATGTGAACAATTTATTTCGCATAAATTAAATTCAAGTTTGGAATAAATGTTCTTTATTTTATTTTCAAAAAGGTATTTTATAAATTTACTAAAAATTTATTCATTTGAAGAATCCTTGTCAAATAAATTTTGAAAATAAATTTACAATAGAGTTAAGTTTTATCACGAAATTGAAATAAGTTGAGAAATTTATTGGAATTAAAGAAATACTAGTCAGGAAATAATGACTTGTGCTGTAGTGAAGGAGAACACAGGTGAGGGCAACCGAATTGTATTTAGCGAAAATTACAGAGTTACTCAGTAAAATAGGGAAACCATATCGTAAACGGTTAATTTGCAAATCTTCAATCCATCATCAATCCATTGTCTGACATTTCACTATTCATGCGTTTCATACAAAGTCCCAGTGTTTGCACCACACTTACTTTCGTGGATTCCTCCATCTTGTGCTGCAGCCTAACGTTGACACTCGTGGTGATATACTACTTATAAGGAGAACCAGGGCAACACGAGTACTATCTGGGAACGTGTTAATAAGAAGTATGCAGTGGAGCCTGGGCCCATATGTCCAGATTCGAAGGAACTGTGTGGGGGGGGGGGGGGGGGGGGCATGAAAGTAATTACAGACGCTGATAAGTTGATAACGAGCAGTGAGCACGGGAATCGTCTCTCAACAACAACACGGAGAGCGGGGGGGGGGACGGGCGTGTAGGTCGACTGGAAAGAGAAGAGATTCACGTCTCCTGTGTTAAAAATTATCAGCTGTCTGTAAATTACTTTCATTGCACACAAGTTCTTTCGAATCTGACATTGGGGGCAAGGCTCCACTGCATACTACTTATAACCACGTTGGGAATAGTACTGTGTTGCGCGCTACTTATAAGTAGTATATGAAAACCGAGTGTCAACGTAATGTCTGGCAGCAGAAGATGGAGAGGAAATCAAGAAAGGAAGAGTGGAAAACAATGGAATTTGTATGAAACGCATGAATAGTGAAATGTCAGACAATGGATTGATGATGGATTGAAGATTTGCAAATTAAGCGTTTACGATATGGTTTTCCTATTTTACTGAGTAACTCTGTAATTTTCGTTAAATACAATTCGGTTGCCCTCACCTGTGTTCTCCTTCACTACAGTACAAGTCATTATTTCCTGACTAGTATTTCTTTAATTCCAATAAATTTCTCAACTTATTTCAATTTCGTGATAAAACTTAACTCTATTGTAAATTTATTTTCAAAATTTATTTGACAAGGATTCTTCAAATGAATAAATTTTTAGTAAATTTATAAAATACCTTTTTGAAAATAAAATAAAGAACATTTATTCCAAACTTGAATTTAATTTATGCGAAATAAATTGTTCACATGGTTGAATGATTAACTCATTCGTTTTTGGAACATTGAACACAAATCAGCGAGCGCACTCTCAAAAATGACCTTGGTCAAAAATGAACGCAATCATGTGACCGAACACACAATGAATTTTACATTCCGAATAAAAAATAACTGAACTATTTGAATTTTTTTTTAAAAGTATGGTACCAGATTTTAAAAGTGCTAGAGAACAAGAATAAAAGCTCACAACTAAGGAAGTAATCAGTGAAAAAAAAACATTTGAAGGTGAATAGGACCCATATTGTGGAAATCACCATGTGGTGCGATCTACTTACATGTAGTATATGACGTGAGTGTCAACGTAATGTCTGGCAGCAGAAGATGGGGGAAGATCAAGAAAGGAAGAGTGGGAACACAATGAAATTTGTATGAAACGCATGAATAGTGACAGTGGATTGATGTTGTTTGCAACAGGAACAGTCCAGTTCGATATGATGAACTGATATTTTGCAAATTAACGATTTACGATATGTTTTTCCGATTTTACTGAGTAACTCTGTAATTTTCGTTAAATACAATTCGGTTGCCCCACCTGTGTTCTCGTTCACTGCGACCAGACTACGTCTCAAGGCAAGCTCTAACTTTAATATTTTTAAGAAAAAAGGAAAGGAGTCTGACAGGAAAAAACACATCGCCTCGGAAATTGAAGTCAGACATCCAAAGAATAAATGACAACTGGGAATCATCAAAAGTAACAGCGAGACTACAACTAAAGTTATTATATCAACATGGTATAGTTATATTGATTGGTTTTTTTTAAGTAGAAGACACTATCTTTTCGTTTGTAGAAGATACTTTTTGAACATTTCGATGGGTAAGATACTCAGGAATTTGTTGTTGAGTAGTGACATCAGCGGAGTGTAGCAGAAAAGTGAATAACTATTCACAAGTTGTTGTGCATCCACATTACCATATTAGTTGATATGCTTAAACTATTAAGACTTCATCTGAGTTGGTAACGAGAGCGAGACAATGATCCAGGGACACGATAGACTACTCTAATCTGAGCGTCCCGAACCCCTATTAAATATGAAGTAGATATGAAGTAGAACCTGTATTCTACAAGCACCCAAGAAAGTACGAGGTTCGATTCCAGAAGAGTATAAGGATCCTGGACTAAGGATCTGGATCATAAAACGTTGTAGATAATGCATATTTATACAGTTAGGTCGAATAAGAAACCACATTGAAGTATGTGACATTGATGGTTAGAACAACCAATAGGAATTAACCATTAGAAATCGACCAATAGAATTAGACTTACAAATAATTGTCTTGGGATATTGGATGAATATCCTAACACAAGTATGAACATCATGTTCCTGTAGAGTCCTGTAAAGAATCATGATATCATTAACAACCATTTGCAGTTTGTATTATGTATACCACATTGATTGATTTCTAAAGATTAGCTTACTTTCTGTTGTCAAAAATGAAACCACACTCATATCTTGAACTTTGTCTGTTAATTAAAATAACGAAACGTTTGTAGTTTAGAATTAACAGAAAAATTTTCTCAAGTAATATGTTTGGTTTGGTAAATAGTAGACTTTTAAAAAAAAATTAACAAAGATCAGTCTGATTTTATTCATCAAGCGATTCAGTGTATAATCATGAATCAGTCATTGTTAGACTAGTATTAGAAACCTGAAAGCACTGGACGGCCGTTTCATCCTGATATAAGACTTATCAGAATTGGTTGATTCATGATTTCATTGTGTTAAAACATTGATTTCCATAACTCTCAATGAATAATTGCACAAAGTACTCATTAGTGACTAGCTTCATGAGGACATTCTCGGCGTTCTATTGAGAAGAGGTGACCAGTAGCGTTCCACACTGCCGAGTGTAGGCAGTAACTACAGAAGACAAATGTGTGGGGTCGCGCAAAATCACTAGATTAATCAGAGTCGGAAATAACACCGTTGGATGGTGGCCCAGTGGTACAATAGTTAGGCGTCTGCGCGCAATATCGAAGGTGTTAGGTTCAAATCCTGCGAGTAGCAGGAATCGTGGATGCGCACCGCTGATGAGTCCCATTCTGTAGGATATAACGGCTGTCTAGTGCTTGAAGGCTTCTAATGGTGGCTTACCAATGATTGTTTCATGGATTCAGTGTGCAAAAACAATGATCTCAATAACTCTTGATGGAAAATTCATTATGTACTGCAAAACTGAGCTGCGTGTCTTGGTTGTGTAGCTTTCATTGTTCTTCTGAAGTACGTCATCAGCACAAACTTCAGATAGAAGCAATGAAGTATTCAAATTTCTCCATGTTTGATTTGTAGCTTGTTCTGTTAACTTCGATCTTGACTGGTTTCTGTTGAGTGTTCTTTGTGAACACTAGGGAATATTCAGAATCTTGGCACTCAGGAAAATCAGCAATCAACAAACATATCGACATCGATCCGATTTATCAACCAATCAGAAAAATCATAGACAAACATAGGATCAAGAAACAGATCAAAAAGGGGATACAATCAAAACAAAGATGCAAACGACGACAGATTTAAGGTTAGCAGCAACCAATCAAGATTGAAGTTAACAGAACACACTACAGGTCAAACCTGGAAAAATTTGAATACTTCATTTCTTCTCTCTGAAGTTTGTGCTGATGATGATGTTATTCAGTAGAACAATGAAAGCTCCATAAACGAAACTACAACAACCACAATCATCCACCGGAGCTAGAAATTTCGCTCCACCATTTCGAAACTAAATAATCATTGCGAAAAAGAGGGTGATTAGCCTAGAAAGAATAGCCTTGGCTATCACCACAATGATCAAGGTGAGATGATCATCTCTAGTGTTATATTTGTATATAAAAACAGATTTAGTATTTTAGACATATTTTTTATAAAGACTTATGTTTTAGTTACTTTGATTTGATTGCTTTTTTCAAACTTTTTGGCATCATATCCGACTATAATTGTTTTAAAATTTTTTGTAGGTTACAAAGCCGGAATTTCTTTTTAAAGTGACCTGCCAACTTAAGGATAATCAATAACGTGTAGACGGACGAACGGACGTAGTGTGTGTGAGAGAGATAGAGGTAGAGATGCCAAAAAAATAACTTCCGATTATCTGGTTCTAACAAATTACAATATTTTAGGGTGATTTTTATTTGAAAATTCTTACAGTTTTCATTGATTTCGACATAATAGAGTTATGGAGATGGTTGTTTAGTACTGAAATGTGAATCAATCATTGTTAGATTAGGATATGTTCGTCACTCGGTACGCTTGAAGCTATTACGAGTTCACCATAGTCGATAAACGACAACGAGACAATGAACCAGAGTCCAGGTAGGCTACCTTGATCCAAAAACTGCAAAACAGAAGTCTTGATATAGAGTAGAAAGTATATTCTACAAACACTCAGCAATCACAAAATACAATCAAGCACACAACTCTCGTTTATTTATACAGCATAGAAACGTCCTTGTGACAGTTACGAAAATAGCAGCCAATTACAGCTATGGCTTTTGCTGGTGGGATATGAAATCTCAAGGTCAACTGATCAGCCCATGCTGGCAAACGTGAAATCCAAAATAAGGCATTTATCAAGAGAGTTCTGGGGATCCTAGAAGCATTGGACAGCCATTTCGTCCTATAGTATGGGACTCATCAGTGGCAGTGCGCATCCATGATTCCTGCTACGCGCATGATTCGAACCTAGCAGTTTCGATCTTGCGCGCCAACACCTAACTACTGGGTAACTGTGCTGGCATCCAACGGTGTTAATGTCTAAATCTGATTAATCTAGTGATATCTGTCTTAGTGATATTTGTCTTCGGTAGTTACTGCCTACACTCGGCAGAATGGGACGCTACTGGTCATCTATTCTCACTAGAACTCCGAGAATTTCTTCACGAAGCTAGTAACTAGTGAGCACATTGTACAACTTTTCATTTGGAGTTATGGAGACCATTGTTTTTACACACTGAAATGATGAATATTATTATTGTGTCCGATGTTAATATCTGCTGTTGTGTATACATCTGTCTTATGGCAATTCCAACTCCCTTGAATATCAAGCATATTTTTAGAGTTACAAAAACTATTTTCAGTCGCTTGAGAGATTGTTTCTGAAATGAAGTGTATATTCGTGATTCCGTTCATCTAGTTTTACTGTGCTACAAGTAACATTGGAGGAATCTCACAACAGTTTGCTATTCAGAATTACGGTAAGCGATCACAATCCAGAGCTTTCGAAAGTATCAAAACGTTTTGTTCCTTATAGATAACCATAACACGCTTACATTGTTTCTTAGGGTCGTCAGAAGACTCTTCATTCTGTCAGCCTCTTCACCAAGTAGAACTATGTCATCGGCATATTCTAAGTCAACCAGTGAATCTCTTGGTGAGAATGTTCACTCCTGAAAATTCAGACGTGAACCTTCGACCAGGAGATATATGTCTAATTCCACTTAGAATCCAAATAGACCGATATTTATTAGTAGTTATAAATAAATAACAGTGGTCAATAACGAATAGGCTTCATAGCTTCTGTTGAACAAACCAGTGACATTTTTGACTTTGTTGTTTTGCGAAAAAAGCAACCAAAACCAATTAAAGTACTTTAAGTTGATTCTTTGTGTAAATATTAATAAGATCTAGTTGACAAGTTCGCAAACAAAGAAAGTAACGTGATTTTCGGAATTAATCTGTTATCAATAATCCAACGGATTTAAATGAGCCAATCAGAACTGATCAAACGTGAAGATAATATGACAATCGTTAGAAAATGTCCTAAAGGACAAATTCATATCATTGGTGAAGAAATAAACTTGTTACGTAAGGGGAGGGGAAGAAAGTATCTATTTATGTAATTCAGTAGCCAAATAAATTTTCTCTACCATATTTGCGTTCTAGCCCAAGTGGTCATTTTAGGGAGTCGGATTGATCAGAATTAGGCATTAACACTATTGAGTGATGGCCAGTTCAGTGGTTCAGAGGATAGGCGTTCGCGCACAAGACTGAGGGTTCTTGGTTCGTGTCCTGCGAGTATTAGGAGTTGGGGATACGCATTGCTGCCATACTAAAAGGATACAGCTGTCCAGTAGTGCTTCCAGGTTTCTAATAGTGGTCTAACCAATGATTCGTTCATGATTTCAATGCAAAAACAATGATCTCCACAATACTGTAATTGCACTCACTAAAAAATCATTTCACTCTTTTCGGGATTAGTTCACATTGTTATTTCTCAAATAATCAACACGTTGAAATCATCAACCAACCTGGGAGCACTGGACAGTTGTTTCGTCCTTGTATGGGACTCGTCAGCTGTGCGCGTCCACGACGCCACCTTCGGTCTTGCACACGAACGCCTAATCTCTAGACCACTGAGTCGGCCGGCATCCAACAGCGTTAATGTCTCATTCTGATCAATCTAGGGATTTTGAAGCGACTTCACCCATTCATCTTCAGTATTTACAGCCTACATTCTGACGGGACTGAACTCCAAAGGTCAGATGTTCGCACTAGAACTCGCAAAATTTCCTAACGAAGCTAATCACTAGTAAGCATATTTTACAATTGTTTTAAATTAAAGTTATGGAGATCAGTTTCTTTGACACATTGAAATCATCAATCAATATCAAATAATCAATATCGTTCAATGTACACAAACACTAACCTACTGTGATGTGAGCTACTTATAAGTAGTATATGACGTGAGTGTCAACGTAATGTCTGGCAGCAGAAGATGGGGAAAGATCAAGAAAGGAAGAGTTAGAAAACAATGGAATTTGTATGAAACGCATGAATAGTGACAATGGATCGATGTTTTTTGCAACAGAACAGTCCATTTCGATATATAGTTTGCAAATGAACGATTTACGATATGGTTTTCCAATTTTACTGAGTAACTCTGTAATTTTGGTTAAATACATTTCGGTTGCCCCACCTGTGTTTTCGTTCACTACACTACAACTCATATATATTCACAATTATCAATATGATCTATAATACACAGAAATATTGGAAATAAATATTGACTTGTGGAATGAAAAAGCACACACACACAATTATCATACAACTTTATTTTTCTTTTTCGGCTATAATCAAATTTGTTTCAATCGGCATTCACTGATGAACAACTATTCTGTGCGCTACTGTTAATTTCTCCTGTTAAATTACACTATTTTCTCGGTATGTACTATGGTATTTATACATAGATATATATCTGTGTGTGTGTGTGTACGAGAGTGAAGAGAATTCATGAACAATTACAACTGGTTTCCCTCCGAAAGTGTTTTTTGTGCATTTCACTATGATCCTATGAAAAAAAAACTACACCATTATTTATTTTTATGTGTACAGGATTTCATTTTATGTTTTCGCGATCAATCAGTGTTCAATAAAATGTAAAAATGTGTGTGTGTGTGTGTGCGTGTGCGTGTACACTATCGATCACTGATGGTATCGTTCGATTCACCAAATTGTATCGTTCTCGTTTGGTGATTTTTCGTTTGCCAATCAATAAATCATGTG
>CALYCR020000209.1:0-14866 GCA_944470395.2 Schistosoma turkestanicum | reverse complement strand
AAGGAAAAGAGGAAGCCAACAAAAACACATTACGCCGAGAAATGAAGACAGACATGAGAAGAATGAATAAAAATTGGACAGATCTAGAAAAGGGAGACCCTAGACAAACATGGTTGGAGAATGATGGTCGGCAGCCTATGCTCCATTGCAGGTAACAGGCGTAAGTGAGTGAGTAAGTAAGTAAGTAACTAAAAACAGTTGACAAAACACGATTTAAATAAACTAGCTATCAACAGAACTCAGAATGAGCCTTTAATCTTATTCGGAACTTTTGAACTGGATATATCTGCATCTTAATTCAATTTCGTTACGGGACTCGAACCCGATACCTTTCATACGAATACCTATTGCACGATCTATTTAGCTACTGAGTTCAGAGCCACTGTCTTCATCATTCACTTAGGTTTAATATTTATATTACTAGAATGGTTTGAAACTAATTTCATTACTTACTAACTTACTTACGCCTGTTACCCCTAATGGAGCATAGGCCGCCCACTAGTTTTCTCCAACCAACTCTGTCCTGGGCTTCTCTCTCCAGTTCTGTCCAATGTTTGTTCATTCCTCTCATATCTTTCTCTATTTGTCGGCGTAATGTAATTCAAACTAATTTCATAGGAATCGTTAAATGTTTTCGTACCCAGATGTTCATCAATACGAATTACCCATATAGATTTTATCTCAGTTAAACTCATATTTGGACAGGTACAATAATAAGTCACTGGATAGTATTAGATATACAGATGTGTTGACTCTTTTAAACTGTTAGTTTGTAAAAGCTTCATATTATAATTAATTCTAATTAAACTATTGATCTTACTCTAAACATTATTGATTGGAACCTTTTTTAATATCTACATCAGTTATTCATGATTTGAAGATAGATAAACGATAACCTCTAATGTCAGTCAATATTCAGGCAAATATTCCAACCTTATTCACTTAGAATTCAATAATATTTCTGAGTGTATTATCAAACCATTTGTGACCATCAAATGACCTAAATTTTTACAGAACTACACATTCCAAACTAATGACAATACTTAATACATATGTATTGATAATTTGGATCTTCACGTTAATATGATTGCAACTGACCAGTCTTATTTGACATATGTGCATTCTGTGAAGATTGCCACGATATAGCTTCGATATACTGACAATGTCTATCAGTATCAATTAAAAGTTCTTATCTAAATGTTTACAAAATGTTAATTTACTATTTTGTTTTGCGTAAAAGGTTACGAACGTGTTCTTTTTTTAACATAAATTAATTTTATAAACACGATGTAAAGATAAGTATCTGTCTAATATGTCGTAGGTGAGAATGTATTTACCTCCTCGCTACTCCTCCACACACACACACGCACATATACATATACAAACAAACAGCATTTGATCAATGAATCAGGTTTAGAATAATAGGTAGCCAAACATTCATTTATTCTATGTTCAATAAAATCGAACAAAGTTCATGTTTTCTCAGTGGTTTTTTTTGGATTTCAATATTATTTACGATCAAATTGAATTTTTCTCATTGTTCAAACAAATTATAATCACATTAATTAGTTGGCATATAATTTTTTAAATAAAGCGGCTGGAATTTTACATTTTCTCACGTTTTCAGACTATTTTTCAATCGATGAATAAACTTTCAATGAATTTTGTTTGTTTTCTACAGCAAAATTTAATGTTTGTTTATATTTATTGTATACATGTAATTTAATTAACATCTTTAAAAATCGTGAACTTTTTTATGTATTTACTATATTATGTTCAAATTACTTTATTAATTTATAAAAGTTGAAAAATTGAACATTTACTTAAGTGTAATGTTTGCTACGAAGAGATATTGATGTTAATCAACATTCATTCATAACATGAATCAATGTTGTTTGTAGAAGTAGTGAAGATTTTTATTTCCTATTCCGAGATTTCTCAAAAATACAAATCTTCAAATGATATCAGATTATAGTGATACCAACGTGAAAATCATTTGCTTACAAAAAAATAGCTGCAATGATAATAACAGTAATAATAGTAGTGATAATTATTATTATTACTCTGACTATGTGTTGTATAGACTGTTGAATTTGACTCTGATTCGACAACTTTCTCCACAACAACCCAAAGTAACAATCATCACTCACTTATCGGTGATAACGTACTCCAGGCGCTCTATTGAAAAGCCATGACCAATTGAGTTTAACCTCATGAGACAAATATCATCAGTCGTGATGGATGGTTTCGCGAAAATACAGGAATTACGAAAGTCAGTCGATCGATACTAACTAATGGATCTGAATGTTGAATTGTTGCAGAGGATTATGAAACTTCTAAGTTGTATACTTGGTGACATGGTAGTAATATATTCACTTTTAAGGCTCTCCATAATGAAATGAAACTGTCATCTAGTCTATTCTGGTTTTCAATGATGTGCCAATCTGTGATAAATATCACCTACAAATAGAACTAGTTTTAACAAAATGTATAAATAATAATCTAAATTTATATATATATATATATATATATATATATATATATATATATATATATATATATATGTGAATTTGATGATTACTCAGTGGTAGGTTTGTGAAATGCCAAATTGTGCATTCAATCAATTACATATATGTCTGTTTATATTACCTGCATTTCACTTTCTGTTCTATATTTAGATATAAAGTATGAATCATTGATTCATTTCCAATTAATATAGATAGAGATATTAATCAGACATAATCACATGTCTACCGCTATATACTATTTACTTATATTAAAACAGTTTATTGATGCAATAATTTACAGATAAACCTTATGGAACTTTTCAGATTACAGATCAATCATCTCTAAAGTTGAAGAACTTAATTATAAACACTCAAAAGATAAAATATATAAGTAGGGTAGTTTTCCAATACACGTTGATTACAACCTCTGTATATCACATGTATAAAATTTTCATAAAATTTCTCAAAAGTGAAACTTATCACAGTTTAAATATTCTCATTATTAATAAATAGATAATGTTATAGCTGGATATGTTTGAACTTCACACAAATGTAATACAAACTTTACAGTGTGATAACATATGAATCTAGAGATATTTCTCACTATTTAATATTTATTTAAGACAATTTAATGAAACAAAATAATTATTGATAATAAAAAAGATTTTAGAATAGATGATTGTCTTAATGACCTGGAGTTTCAAATCAAATTAAAGAGATTGTTAAAGATAGAATCATTAGATCGCTAGTTAAGTGCATGAATTATATATATATAAATACGATTGATCATCAAAGATCGGTAAATATTACATTAGTTTAGCGCTAGTTGGCGCTTGTTATCAAGCAGTACTTACAACATTGAAGGGATTAGTTTTCGTCGTAAGATTAGAACAAGCATCACCTAGTTTCCACTGGAAATATCTCAGTCTTATATATGAAGCCAGTCATGATACAAGTGCTGGTGATATCTCAGATAGTGAAATTATGTGAACAAGATTTAAATTCTTCACTAATGTTCATTTCCCTCAAGGTGGAAGGTGCGTTTTGCTAAAAGAAACCAACTAGCATGAAACCTAGACCTGAGAATTTTTGTCTACTGTACTCAACCACTTATTATATAAATATTTTTCATAGTTGATGAGTGAATTATATATTATGGGATAACAGATATTATCAATATTCAAACACACACTACATACTACACTACTACACATATGTACTAATCAACCAAAATGGTACACTTATTTGCATACGCCTGTTATAGTCTGTTATGGTCTCTCCTTTCCAGTTTTTTGCAAATTGCTATTCATTCTTTTGATTTCTTCCACCACTGGTCCATTTATTTTATTACACCTTGAAGATTCCACTTTGGGACTTGTCATGTGATACATTTGGATGATTTTTATAAAATGTGTGAGTGTGCGTTAAATGTCAGTTAACAGATCGAATAGTCAAAGTTCAAAATTATGGTGACGTTGAATTACCTGTCCTAACATCATTCATGAGAAATAACGTTTTTGGAAATTGATAATTTCAAAAGTGTAGTTAGAGGTGGTGTTGTCTGAGCTTGATCAAAGCTCTTATATGTGAAATAATTCTAAGTTATTAAGTCTACAGGTCCTGGGTTCGAATCCTGAAAGGTGCAGGAGTCGTGGATGCACTCTGCTGATGAGTCCCATACCAGGACGAAACAGCCGTTCATTGCTTCCAGGTTTCTAATGGTGGTCTAACAATGATTGATTGATGATTTCAAATGCGAAAAAACACATCTCTCCAAAGCTCCAACTGAAAAATAATGAACACACTAAAAAAGTAGTCTAGTTCATATACAATACAAAAATCGTACAATTTTACAATCCGATTGTGTTTACAAATTAAAGTATTCAAACTGTAACTCATTATATATCGGATAAACTTCTTGAGGAATCAAGGTGAAAAGAAATAAAAACAGTAGCTTCAATACAATTCCCAATCCAGTTTCTTCAAGTTTTCAGTGGTTATTTAACTTAGATCAGTTGATAATTTTTCAGGAAATTCAATAGTCTTCATAATTCTTTACTTGAAATACGATTCCGTTTTCTTCTCTCATTCAAATTTCTAATCATAATAATAATACTAATGATAATCATAATCGTAGTATGTCGAGTTTGATAACAATTCTCCTTTTATTGTTTTGTCAAAAATGATATTGGTTTTTTTTTCTAAAAATTTCTTAATGCTTTGTTACTGTATATCTGATCAATGAATTTTCTATGAATAATTACTCGAAAAATTTAAAATATTTTCAACGGTTAAGTTATTAATATGAAATCGTCAAAAATATAATCTATTCATATAACTATTCTTATGAATATTGCTGAAGAACTATTGAGGCGTTTTGTGTAATTACACTAAATATTACCTAATTCAATGTTCAATTTTCTGCGCTTTTTTTTAGATAGTTTTATATAGGTTTTATTGACAAATATTAAGTTCATTGCTTCCACTTTACATAATTACAGTCAGGATAAATAGTAAACACCATATTAGAACCATTTAATATCATAAACAATTTATATCAATAAAGTAGTTGGGAAAATGAAACAAAGTAATTGAATCACAAGACATTGTACATTGAATCTTATGATTTTGACAAGTATAGTCAACATTTAGTAACATGTCAATATCTAAACATCACGCTTAATTGTGAAAAGTTTGCTGAAGAAAGTCGGATTCTGAAAATGTTTTTTACAAGAATTTTTCAAGTCCTTTTTAACAGCTTGGAATTTTTTTAAGAATTTATTGCATGCGTTTCTCAACCTATAGATTATTATGAATGTTGAAATTGCATTATAAGTTGGATGTATAGTTAGACAAGTTTTTAAATTATCTTTTGGGAATTCATAACGGAGGACAGTGCCAACTTTTCTTAAGATACAAGTCAGAATTTGAAAATTTCATCCTGTATAAATTTTGATCACCTACTAATTACTACGTTCGAGGAATTAATTACCACAGAAATTAGTGAAGTCTTTCAACTGATTTGACTGACCAAGCTCTTATCATAAGACAGAGCTAATATGTTACATTTGATGCTGTATTATGAATTGACAGTTTGACTGAGCCATATAGTTTGGTACAAATTAACTAGTTATGGTGCGCATGACTATCATAAGCAATGGTTAGATACTTTGGATAATATGGGTTAGAATATTTAAGCTGTATTTATTCCTTCTTTCCCTTTAGATACTAAGTTTATTAATTATCCTAAAAAAATACATTATTCTAAGATTTCAAACCTTCGATCTGAATCATATATTCTATCGTTTATCTTCTCCATTACCACTGATACCGTTGTTATTTTTACTACTCCGGGATCTTGATGTGCTAATATAGTGTGGCAACTTGGATTGATGCATAAAAATGCTAAGTTCCATTTTGCATACAACTAACTGTGATTGTGAATTGATTTCAGGTAGTCAGTCTATAACTGGGTTTCATATTGGTTGACACCGGTCAACAAGCATCACTTACAGTCTTGACAGAACTCATATTCACTGTGGGATTTGAAACCATACATATGTGTTTTGTCACATTCATATGAAACTATGAATTGATATCATGAAACTTGGATAGTTCCTAATAGCCTTCCATCTGATTCGGTAAACAAATCACCTCAAACATCATTCAGAACTTAACGATCTATTTGTTGGAAGATTTTGCAATATACAATAGTACGCCCTGTATTGATGAAGAAAAACTTTCTTTGTCCTATACAACAATAGTTAGTTGAATTTTTAATGATTATTGTAAAAAATCAATCAAAATTATCTCAAAAGTATATTTTAACTACGTATAACTAATTTGAAATCACTCCTCAATATATTTACTTAATTAGTTCACCTGACCAATCAATATCTCTCATATTCCTATGTCGTTGATTAGTAATACCCTATCATTTTTTTCATATGATTTCATAACTGATCATTTCAAAGATCTAAACTACTCGACTACATCAAGTAGTAAAACTTCGTCAATACAAATATCAATAGTTATAAATACTAAAACTAATCACTGTCAAATCTCATCCAAAGATTGATAATCTTTACCAACTGTTGAAGATAATCAGAACGACTAACTCAAGAATTAGAAGCATTTTAAAATTATCAATAAGAGGTATAAGTCATCAGAATAATATTGTTAGAAAATAGCGTAAAACTTCAGCCGGATACCCCAAAAAGTTATCCATTTGAAGTGTAATAAATGTAGGAAAAGTAATGGCGAAACTACGAAGAGCTAGTTAAAAATATTTGATTGAAGTAGAGTATTTAGAGTCATTATTAAAAAATCATAAAAACGGGAGTCATTGAATCCGATTTCCACTGTTACCAAAAAGTATGAAGAAACACATTGTCGTTTTGAACTAAATGTTGAAACTGAGTCAGTAAACAAGCCGACAGACAGTAGTCCTGTGCAAATGTTAAAGAGACCACAAACTCATCTTAGTCAACGGGAGAATGTGAAAAACTGCCTACTGAATAAGAGAGTAGACAATATTTAACATAAAAATTTGAAGCATTCTCACAATATCATATTGGAAGCAACAGACAGGATATGCTAGAATCTCACTCTCTCCCCGCCGGAAAATTTAGTCAAGTATCTGACCAAATAACTGACACTACAACTTGTAAAATTATAAAAAAAAATAGAAAGAACTTGGAAGATGTAAATTCAGTGAAAATTATGGAGTTTAGTTACTATTCACAGAAGGAAATAACAGACTTTGACTTCAGCTTCGATTAAGAAAATATGGTTGTGTAACCAGTCAAGCAGGAGACACTGCTTGAAGGCTAGTGGCCATTAAATACTAATCTAAACTGTAAATCCTATTCCCAACTACTTTTTGGTGAAATGTTTTAGACACTAATTTAGAAAACCAATCATATACAGAATTTGAAGGCTAATATTACATGAGATTAATAACAATAATAATTATGATAATCAGTCACCTGTTATCTTATCTTCAAGGTTAAATAGTTTTTTTTTCAAAAACAATAATAATACAGAAATTCATAACTAACATTTTTTTTCTTTACAAAATCCACAATCCCATTTATTCACTGATGTGTTTTGGTGTAATTCTAAATTCTTTCTTACACATAAAATTGTAACACTGAAATATATATAAGTAGTATGTTGATTCAACGCTAGGTCTAGAAAATTCATTTAATCTTGGCAATTGTTCAACAACACTAAGTCATTTAGTACTTAGGTAAAATATAGGTTGTATATATATATATATATATATATATATATATATATATATATATATCGTCACCTGTGCATGCGTTTGTGCACATATACCTGAATGAGGAAAATAGATTTGAAATTATTGATTCATGCCTGATACTATCTCATCCATTCTATCAGACTGTATATGTGCAAATGATTTAGGACGATTTAGATAATTGAAAATAGTCCATTATTAAGTCTATAAAAGGAATTCTGATAATAATAATAATAATAATAATAATAATAATAATAATATTAATAACAATAATAGGAAAAGACTACTAAGTATTGAAAATATTCTGTTATAATACAACAAAGTCAAACTGTATGAGAAACAAATAGTCATTAAACTATTAGTAATAATAAAAATAATGATAATTATTATTATTATGTTTATTATTCAAATAAATCACATACAATTAACCTTATTATCGACATCATTTTCTACAGAATGTTGAATAGCAAATTTTTAAGTATAAAAATGCCAGTTTTTTTACTTATTCAATCTAACCGACTAATCATCACCAATTTTTTTTCAGTATTTGTGTAAATGAACTAGTTTAAATTTTTAAAATTGAAACTCTGATTATTTGAAAATTTAAATTTACGACAAATGATATTTATTCTTTTCTAGTTTCTAGAAATGACTTTTTTGTGTAGTAAGAGATTTTTTAGTTGTAATATCAACAAGAATTCTATTTGAAACTAATCGATTAATATAATCAAGTGTGTATTATCTCTGTAATATTATGTCTCTTGTCTAGACTGATGAAATGAATTTGGTCAGTAATTTTATCCTGAAGTACACTTATTGATTCATTTAGTTTTAACTGTACCGATCCTCTGGATCAATAATAAATGGATGTTGAGCTCGCATCGCATTCTATCTATGGGCATAATGCTGCTTCAGAACTGATCAGCATGAATGCTTAGACTAATGATAAAGAGTAAAGTAGTTGAACGAATCAATCACTTGAATGTATCACTATTCAGGTTTGTTTGGCGTCTAACAAAATCTTAGCACAAATCCAGAAAAACTGCTTAACTTTTGTGAACTTGCATCCTTGGTGGGGTAGGATAGATTCTTGTATCACAACCGGATGGCGAATAAACAGTGCCCTAATTCGTTATGGCACTACCAACAGCTGTGAAATCTAACCCTAAAAACAGAAGTTATTCTAATATTTGACCATAAGTGCCTTCGAAACTTTGCTTGTGAATGTTGGGACTATCAAGCAAGATATATTGAGGTTACATGTAAAGTACAGGGCAAATGTGATGAATTAGTTGATTTTTTATGAGTCTTGATGAACTGAATAAGCTGGAACATACATTACATAAGCCCAACCACTGCCTACCTCGATGACTAATGTCCAGGGTTGGACTAAGCTAGGGGCTGGTAAACTAAAATGTTACATCAGTTTACGAAATAATGAGTATGGGTTTGCGTCATGTAAGAACATGCAGGTTAGATTCTAATAGTGGCCAAATGAAAAGACTATTTGATGACCATCAGAAAATACATAAAGAAATGTCTTCCTTTTCTAAGGAAGTGATATATACGAATATTCGTACATATTATTCAGTAGCCAAATGAATTTTCTATTCCATTCTTGCCTTCTTACCCAAGTGCCCACTGATAAAATTTCTGATGATGTCATATCATATGTATATTGTCCTCATAAGATATTTGTTTCTGGTGAACACCTTAGTCGGTGTCAAGCAAAAGTTCCAAATGAGTTAAAACCTAATTGCCATTCTAACGTTCACATATCAGATACTGTTTATTGTTACAATGCAATAACTTCCATTGAATTACCAAGTCTGTATCACCTGAAGATGATCGCACAACGTCAAGGATTGATTGGAGTCATATATTAACACCGTTGGATGACGGGCAGATGGTCTAAAAGTCAGGTGTTTCCAAGCGTGACTGAAAATCCTGTATTTGATTCCGCCGTAGGGGTCGTGGATGCTCACTGTTGAGAAGTCCCATACTAGGAAGAAATGTCTGTCCAGTGTTTCTAGGTTATCAATGGTTGTCTAACTTAGATCGGTTCAAGATACCATTTAGTGTATCAGACACAGATATTGTGAAATTGATTGCATAACAGTAAGGAGACCTTTCTATTGTCATATGATTGGAAGGAACCTTGTCTCCATGTTATTTATCACTTATTAGGAAGACTTGTCAATAATCTTAGCAGAATAAATGCTCACCGTGTAATCGATTACAACTGTAACAAAACTTCAGTCAGTCTTCTTGCTGATAGCATTCAATCACTAACTTAATATCAAAACTTTGCGCATCATGATATTCAGTTGTTTAGTTTTGTAATCATATTTCAATTTCATCGATTAAACTCGATCTACACCAGGGACGAAAACTCTATTGTTATTCACTACTCCCAGGTTAATGGACAACTAATAAAAAAAGAAAGTTCTCGAAACAAAATTCTGTTACAATCTAGAAGTGGAGGATAGAAAAGAACACTTTCGGAATCGGTTATATTTAATTTAAATCTTGTTGGGTTTTTTTATTACTAACCTATACAACTGTTTATAAATATGCTTCTCACTACATATATACAATGATTTATGTAGTTCGCTTATATGTGTTGTTCTAATTTTCACAATGGGAATCTTTAAAATTATGTAGTTTTGTAGTGGTTTACTAACAATCTCTAACTGAAAAATAAATTATCAGTATACACTCTTATTCGTTTGTCTAGAAATGTGCACATGAGTAAGGTAAATGTTTTTGTTTATCTAAGTTACTTGTTAACCTAATTTAACATTGTACAATAAACAAACAAACTTGTGATCTTTTTCTATTTTGTTTTGTCTTAGCACATTCAAAAAAAAATACTTTTAATCAATGTTTCTTAACTGTCTGTAAAGATATGATATAACTTTTAGCATTTGTTTAAATGAATGAATTTCATGAGCCGAATTGAATTATGTCCAATGAAATTTTTGTTGGAAATCGAAATTTTAATTTGCAGCAGACTTTTTAAAAATACTCAAGTTTATTTTAAAAATGCTCAAATCTACCGAATTAACTTAATCTAACTTTTCGTTAAAAGTATGTAATTTGACAAAAGATGAACGGACTTTATTCACTGATAACGAATTAAAAAGGCCGTTGATCATGTACCTCACTGTACAATACATATATAGTTTCTAGAGCTGATAAAAAATTGAATGAAGATAGTTTACATTATGAACATTAACCAGGGTTCATTTGTCATCAATTTCATTCTCTAATAAGACTCCTCAGTAATGTTCGAAACCATGATATTCTAACTTGAAAGTTTGAAAGCTACCTTTCAAACACTTAGTTGGCACTTTTTAGTCAACATTACAATCAGTAGGTTAGTAGTTATTGAAAAGTAGTTGTAAATCTTAGTTCTATTCTTACAATGAATCGTTAATATTAAATCGTGGTATGGTCGAATAGATTTGAGTTTATAGTACACAAATAGACAATGAACACGATTGGTAACCTAAGTACTTTATATTACACTAATCCATATGAATACTAGAAGTCATCTACCATGTGACTGTGAAATACTACTTGATAACTAATTATTAAAAGACAAAAATAATGATTGATTCGAGGAAAAAACCGATTGTTTAGTGAGATGATTTAGATTATGTAGCAGTATTAACCAAAAATGAAACTGTAAAATCTCTATCCCATTGGTTAACAACAAAAAATCTTAATTGCCAAGGTAACCATGTCCTATCAAGAAATCCTTTCAGTTAAAACATTGCTGATACTATTTAGTTGTTAGTTGCCCAGCATGAAAAGGAGAACATCATGAAGCATTCTTCGACACTATGGTGTACCTGACAAGATAGTAAACATCATACAGAATTCCAACAACGAACCACACTGCGAAATCGTGCATGAAGGGCAGCTCAGAGACTTATTCAACATGAAAACTGGTATCAGCCAAGGTTGCCTACTGCCAGCCTTTTGCTTTCTCCTGTCGACTGACTGGATTATGAAAATGCCAGCATCTCAGGGGAATCAAGGGATACAGTGAACAACTCGGATGCATCTGGATGACCTTAACTTCGCGAATCACCTAGCTCTTCTGTCTTATACACAGAAGCAAACGAAGGAGAAGGTGGCCAGTGTAGTAGCTGCCAATGAAACAGTATGTCTCAATATACACTAAAGAAAGAGCAAGATTCCCCAATACCACACAGCATGAACCAAACAAATCACACTTGGTGGAGAAGCTTTGGAAGAAATGGAAACCTTAACATATCTCGGTAGCCTCATTGATGAGCAAAGTTGATCTGAAGCAGATATGAAGACATGGATTAGCATACCAAGGGCAGCAGCTCTACAACTAAAGAAAATCTGGAACTTAAAATAACTATCAACCAACACCAGAGTCACAACTTCCATCACAAACGTCAAAACATTTGTGTTATATGGAAAGGAAACTTGAAGAATGCAAAAGCCATCATTCACATGATACAAGTATTTCTTAACAGTTGTCCTTGAAAGAGACTGTGAATCCGCTGACCAGACATCATGAGCAATAAACTTATTGTGGTAGACTGCATACCAAATGCCAGCTGAAGAGGAAGCTGAGAAAAAGCTCCAGAGGTGGACTGGATATACATTGAGAAAATCACCCAAATGCTTCAGCAGACAAGCCACAGCTTGGAATTTCGATAGCGAGAGGAAAAGAAGAAGACCGAAGAATAGATTACGCTGAGAATCGAAGTTCGATATCAAAAGGGTAAACAACTGGAAAGGAGTAACCAGGACATAACAGGTTGGATAATGCTGGTCGGTGGCCTTTACTCCACTAGGAGTACTTAACGGAAGAGATAAACTGAAAATGGAATAGTGTCCACACGCCATTCTATGCAATAGAAACACTGACAGTATTCCATTATATTATGAAGCTGAATGGTGTAAACTACGAGATATGCCAGCAACTGCAGAAAAAGTCATTCATTGAGCCCGTAAACCTTTCACTATTATTCTATTTTAAGACGTTCGAATGATTTCTCATTTAAAAATTATCGATTCGTTGATTATTTGATTCTCGTTGACATTGTCAATCAAAATCCATGTGAAATCAATTAGAATGTATACCACACAAGAAGTACTTGAATGAGTGAGTCATCAGCTTAACAGATTACGTTTTATACTGAGGATCTAAAATTTGTGTTGGAATGTAATCTTTTGCTTTCTCTAAAACAGAAATCCAGAAGATCAGTTGCCCTTTGTTTGAAGACATCGACCATGTGCCTTCTTTAAGTCAAGTTGAAAAGACCGATGAGCTGATTCTAATTACTACATAAGATACCGAAATATCTTGGAGCTGGAGATTTTCCTTTCTACATATTCCATAAGAAAGTAGATTTTTACAACATCTTGTTTGTTAACAGTTCAATGATTAAAATTAGTTCATAGCAATAGAATTCATTGATAATGAAAATCACAAATATCTAATATATGAAGAACGATTTTCTCTCTAGGTTTTTTTTTCTGAAATTCGATGAATGTTCGCCTAACTATCTTAATATTCATGTTAATCTTGATGTTTTCATGCTTTCACAAAACATGATTTTTCAGTTTATGTAAGTATATAAAACACAAAACACTGGTTCAAAGAAATATTTTTCCGTTTGGTGAATTCATTTCATTTTTAAAACTGTTCAATTGTAAATATATCACTTTTGTTCACACAGTGATAATTACAATAATAGTGATAATAATAAATTTGCTAAACATATTAATAAATAAGGTGAATTAGATCAAGGTGTGAAATGTTATTTCGATAAAAGGAATTAAAAATAATACTATTGTTAAAGCCATGAATATTTATTAGCAAGATTGAGAATGAAGTTATAGTTGGAAAGGGAAGGGTCAGTGTGATCAGATAAAATGTTCTAATTGAGATGAACTGTAATCAGAAGGATTATAGAAACAGAAATAAAATCGTTGAGGTTGAAGGGTATATAGGGAAGAAAATAGAACGAAAGCAACTAGCAGTTTATGAGACAAGTAACTGTTGTACTAATTTCTTCTATACAAATAATTCTGATTTTTATAGACGTATGGTAAGTGCTCCGGCGATGCTAAGAAGATGGTAGCCAACTGCCTTTGGAAGCTTTCTACATACTTCGTTGATAACTTGAACGCACAATTAGTTTTGACCGAATGATCTGTGTTCACAAGGTGTTCGTTTTTTGAGCTTCTTATGGACCCGTTTCCGTCACTTTCCAGCCACGCCGGATAATGTCCGTAGTCTTTTGGGTAAAATGCTTATCGAACGACCTATATACCTAGCTCCATATGACAGGTAAATCTATAAACACGCTTGAAATCGGTTAAATGTGGTAGTTTATCCTTTAGAATATTGTTGAACATTGGTTGGCTTGATAAAACTAGCTGTAAAGTTGCTGCAACAAACGTGTTGTTGAGAGAGTTTGAAATTCGTCTCTTCAGTATATCTGCAGCGAAATCACCATTTCGATCGATGTTCAGATTAGATAAATTTCTTTTCTATAGAAGATATTAGTGGTTTAGCAGGCTTAGGTTTTATATCCTCATCAGTCAATACAGATGGATATCCATTTTCTAAAGTGTTTCCTTAGGGAGGCTAAGTTCGTTACCTATGACCTCGTGACTAAAAATTCTTCTTATTTATGTAGAGATGGATATAGTTAAGTTTCAATTTCGATTAATGGGGACCCGTTTGTGAAAGCTTAGTAGTTGACCATCTCATGAGGATTTCCTGTTGATAGATCTTCCTAGAGTTCCACCGTGCGTTGTTATCATTTAGATATCAAGAAAGTGAATATTTTGTTCGTTTCTGACTTTTAATGTGACATTTATTACTTACTGCGTAGCAGTTATTAATAGTCTTCGGAAGCATGTTCAAATCATATCGATGGTCACAACTGATAAAGACAGATTTGACGTACCTTTCATACAAGTGGAAGTTGACAGGATGTTGTTGTTTCAAAATTGTTTTAATTTATTTCTATGTTCTTTTGCAAAAAGACCATTACCTGTTAATTTTGTGCTCACGTACTGGTCATAGCTAAGG
>CALYCR020000208.1:0-14916 GCA_944470395.2 Schistosoma turkestanicum | reverse complement strand
CGCACTAGCGACTATCTACAGGAATCCAGTCAAGGAGAGATTGTTCTGCCCTACGACTCAATGCTATACCTACACCGGCGAGGCCCCTAGAAGCAGCATCAGGGCTACCGGATACACGAAGGGTAAATCGAGCTGCTTCTTTATCTTGACATGGTGAGGTCAAATGAGTGATGCTACTCGGATCCTGTATGCGCGTTTCTGAGACGCAGCACACATCGATGGAACGAGATTCTAAAGTCCTAGCTAATGATGCCTGTTGCCCTATTTGACACAATGTCCGTACATTGAATGCTCCAACATGTAGTTTGGAACGGGGTTTAAGGAGACCAGGAACGACGTTTCGCAAACTCGCATCGTTTGCATTAGCTGTGCACTGTAATAAATGAATGTGAGAAGAGTTAGTTGTGGAGATAAGAGAGGTATTAGGGAGTATAGGAAGGATTTGATTTTGAACAACTTTGTCTCGTGTGCTGTTGCGGGTATGAGGGCGGTTGTCACTTCCCGGCTGCCCACACCGTGGAAGGTTGTTTCTTGACGAACCTGAAAAGGAAGATGGATTAGTGTTGGTGCGTGACCGCAGAGTCCAAGGGACAACTGCTTGAGGCCGGTCACGCACGGCCTTTTTACGAGGTATTTAGAGGATTAGCTCCGTTCTTAAAGGCCCTTAGTGGGCACCCTTACCCAAGGAGACGGAAATCCGTGAGGTAGGGTGAGGTGTGACATTTTTAGGGCCGATCTTTTCTAACCCTTCCTTCCTTGTGAGAAGGCAGCATCGCTGCAGATGCTGGTTGTCCGAGGGAAACACCTTACTGCTGTCACACCCCTCTGCAGTCAGCAGTACGACTTCGCCCTCAGACCTTGGGTAGCTGCTTTTAGTCTCATCGTTCTCCAATCGACCTGCCTGGCATGGTAGGACCTGCAGGAACATGTGTTCCAGCCAGTATAGCTCGGTTGGGTCATCACGATAGGCAAGCCCGACCACCACGTCAAGGTAGCAGCTTCGGTCGGGACTCCTCGGTAGTGAGCATCCACAACCCCTTAACCAGGAATCTTGCCGAGAGAGATGATTGTGTAGTGTTACGACTAGCTTGATAACAGCAATAAATTTATTTACTCAAAGCACAAATACTGATACAAGTAGACACCAAAATATGCATGCATCACAAAACAAAACTGAGGTTGTGAAGAGATAGAGAAAGAACGGTCAGAGTAACAAAAAAGAATAGAAACTAGTGTATGAGAGTAAAATAATGGTAATAATAGTGGGTGAAAAAATTCAGAAATTCTTTCGATCAAAGTTTCTCTAACTTAAGTAAAGAAAATAAATGAAAGTTACGACATGATCGCCATTGGTTTCTATTCCGAAGCATGTCTGATACGTTTCAAGCCACTGAGTTGCACTATCTCTAGGATCCCAACCAGAGATCCATGAAGAATTAACATATACCAGTCCTGAAATGCTTTCTTCCATACCGCGACACCATGTCATACACTAACCAACCCACCGCTTTTTCCAACCAGTCCCAGAGTTGCCAAATCATACACAATTTGGAATTCTCAGGGGCAACATTCGTAGTATATGTCTGTGCACCAAAGTCAATGTTTCAAGATCGCGATACCGACTGAATTATTGTTGCTGTAACTAAAAACACGTTGCCGAACCTATGCATTAGTGACATAGTGTTGCCAATGAGTACCAGAAATTCTTCGGAGACAACGACGATCGGACACAGAGAGTTTCCTCATATCTTCAACTCAGAGAGACCAGGTTTTACAAGCATTGAACAGAACTGCCCTCACCGGGTTATTGCAGACGCGACTTTTCATAACCAGACTAATATCGTGAAGGTACGAAAGATGACTCAGATCGGCACAGGCCGCTCAAGCTTTCACGATATGTTAATTGATCTCACTACTCACGCAACGACCAGTACTCACACAGCTATATGACCTTTTTGACTACTGCTATTAGCTTACTACCAAGAGTGAATGCAGGTTCCGGGTCATGTCAGTCTTGTAAAAGTATTTCGCACATAGATGGCGAAAAGCACATGCTATACCTATAGACATGTAAATGTTCCCAAAATTGACGAAATCAGTCAGCCACAACGTAGAACCTCGTACGTACGTAAATCAGTTCAAGTTGCCATATCATATTAGCACAGAGACGTCATTGTCCATTCAAATAACAAAAATGGAAAAAGAGTAAATATTTGGTCAGTACATTTATGTCCAGGTGTGAAACCAGCCCAGTTTTCTGGTAATCAGATAAGTTTCCAATGTTTATGGGAGCCAAAATTTTAGACACTAATAGTTAAGTTACGCCAGTTATTCCCAATGGAGTATAGGCCGCCTGTGGTTATCACACGAGATTGATTTTCCTTACTATGAACTATAATGATCAGCTATTAGGACTAATCGATAAGGATTATGCCCGGCTCTTACCCAACTTGACTGTTAAGCTGGACCACCATAAACAGGGAGTCAGTCTATTTGGGTCAATGACACTTCCTCGCTTCAGAATGCACATGAGGATTACAACCTCCATAAAATTCGCGATATTTGTGTCGATTCAACATCCGGGTTGTTCGGAGACAGTGAGTAACTAAAGGATAAATGGAGGTCAATAAAACTGACTCCCAGTGTTTTGACCATATATCTAATTGTCTAGACTGAGTGGACATTCGGTCCGTTTCTTTCCGAAATAGTTTCACAAGCACGTGATAATGCATGTTTTCTTAATTATTCTAAATAACGTCCAGTTTTACTTGTTATGTCTAATTCATCTCTTGTTCCGATTGGGTAGGTTTTCGAGTATTTAAAAATTGAGTATGCCGGAAAAAACCCGTTTATATTTCCTGAAATTTTGAATTAAGTTACTGGGAGATATCACTACTACTTGCGTAACTTAAAATGACGGACATTAGGGCGAAAACGGACTAGGAGCTTCATCATTAACGTGGTTATAACTTCATTTTGTCATTACTAACATACTGTTTCGATTGTCAGTCAGTCAGTTGCAACGTAGAACTTCGTACGTATGTACATAAGTTCATGTTGCCATGTTTCGATTGGCTTTGTTGTTATTATCCTGTCGTGTTATTATAACATTGGAATTCGGGCCAGTGCTCATATCTTTGCAAGGCTCCAGGTCATTTTTTGTGTCGGTATTACAACAGCCAAAATAAGGCATATGCAAATAAAATGAGTGAATTAACAATGTCATAGGTATGAGTAGTGAACGGTGAAATCGATCTCTTATGTTTAAAATTGATACAGTTTAGACGTATATAGGCGCTTTCATAAAGATGCATTTTTGCTGTTAATTTATTGCTATGACTACAAATCTATAGCTACAGAGCCTCATAATTAGGTTACTAAATCAGTGTTTTGCCTAATAGATATTTTCGAGATTGTTGATGCTATGGGTAATTAATGGAGATATTCAAATCAAGGATAAAGGCCGTGGTTACACTCAGATCACCTGCATGTCTTGAAAAGGAGTAATATAGTCGGACTTTATTATCTAAAGACGGTGATTATTTGTCAGAGATCATGTCTCGAAGGATCACAGGTGGTCGAATACAACTAATAGCTAGTCAACGTTAGCCAATTACATTTAAAATACGGAAACACCGAACCAACCTTGCTTTGCCCAGTAAGAAAACTGCAGCTAATTCATGACAGTCTTGAACGGCCAAACTTTTCGCCACACAAGCTGCTTGAATAAGTGAAAACTTTTACATGTTACCATAATCATTTGCTTGTTCGTCGTATTTACTGATATCACTCAATTTCCTTGAATGTTAATCAACTATATATTAAGAAAACACTACTTTTTAGCGTCACTACTTAGAGATTTGTAAATTTGAGGGTAATTCAACGAGGGATCCATAACTTGCGCTACCAACTTCTTCAATACCCAATATTTGATACGAATAATTATACAACGACGTTTTACTGTTTTTTGGAAGATATGGACAAAATAAAAGCAGCATATATGGTAAAATCTCGAATCAACATCTTATAGTGACCAATATATCAATGAACAGAAATACATACAAATAAATTCTTGTCATGTGCGCGTGACTTACCTGAAAACCTTAGGCTTTCGAAATAAGACGTTCCTCCTCCCTACATTAAACCATCAGAAAGCGCACTTATCAACCCTCCTCATAAAGCTGAGCATTTTTCAATGGTAACCAAGAACTAACTTGACTACCACTACTGTGATATCACGTATGTAACTGTAGTGAAATTCAGTATGCTTTGCTTGTATGCGTTGTTTTTAACTAATATAATTTGACATGATTATCATGTACATTCAATGTCTGCCACTCCGCAAGGATTACACACATAACTTCAGCCTTTGGTTGGTTTGCGTTCAGCCCAGAATTACCTGAGGGGCGTTTGAGATTATCTGGAAGAAGAAAGAACATGAGAAAAAGATGAGCCGACGACATAGTAAGCAAATAGAATACACTTACATGTAATACAGGAATAAACGGAAAGAGACCAGAAATATAACCAGCGTGAGGTCAAGATAAACTGATAAACGAAACCAGCAATTGATAGAGTGAGTTTTCGAATGAGTTTCACACAAGTCTTTCAACATATCCCCGCGATTTGACAAAAGGCACTCGGCTTTACGCTTGCTGAAATAATAATGTTCTTTTGAGTTTTTATAGCAGAAGTTACATTTAAACGCATACTGAACGCATTAAAAGCTATTTCGTACGTGAAGTACCTTTCCAACTTGTTTCATACTTCCACCTGCACCAGCATCAAGGTACTTTTATAAACCATTTTATTGCTGCCATTTTACTGGTCTAGATGAACTATTTTCTTAAGCTTTTTTAATTTGGATGGAACTGGTCTAACTTATAGTTACTGTAGTAAAGTTACTGTTTTTGACGTTTTGTGGTTGGGTGTGCAAAACTTTTTTGTCCTATCCACATCATTCTGCTTAGAATGGTCATCCGAATTCACCACGGGAGTAGACTGTTGTGCTTCTTACCTGTTGAAGATGGTATGTAGTATCACAGGTGTAAGATGTGGTCTCACAAAATGTGTTCCTATCTGCTGCTCGTCGCACATTAATGATTTTGTAAACCGGTCTCACTGCGACTATCAACAGAAAACGGCTATTCTCATGAATGAAGATTTGAATATCCCTACTTTATTGATGTTGCTGAATGACAATTCCCACTCAGTTGGTATGCCATTAGATGATGAGGCTGTAGCAAATTGAGACAACTAATCGCGAGATAAATAAGTTAGATCCTGTTAAGTCCAAATATCAATAGGCAGGCTGTGATTGAAGGACGAGGTGTAGTGATTGATGGTCCCGTGATATCGAAAAGACATCAAGACAAGCGATTCGAAAGCAGATAAATATCACCGAGGCAACTGATCAACGTTAGCTACACGTCAAGCGGGTAAGTAATGGATTTTAGCACAGTTAATTAAAAAGAGTAAGATAAAACAGTTATTGTCGCAGCTGTGCACAATAATAAATGCTTCCATTTCACCAATCGCGTTCTCTTCGTAGAAGCATTCCACTACAAGGAAAAAAGTGTAGTGGCCTTGGCATTTTAACCAGTTCTCATTGCTGATCTGGAGGTGGAGAAATCAATTTTAGATATAGTGAAAGGGTAGGTTGTTTGTAAAAAAGAAATTACAACCTGGTCGAAAGCCCCAAAGAAACCTTAAACAGAAGTTTAATCGGTTTCATTTTTAGCTAATTGGAATCTAAGTAGTCGAAAACATTGACCCTGCTAAACGACATGGACATGATATCAAGTTAGCGGAATCTGCCATCAAATATGTGTTGCACGTCTGAGTTTTAGAAGTAAGCAAGATTAGGTTGATAGGACTCAGTAAGTGATCTGGAGGCAAAAGCAAGGCAAGAGATTGTCGATGCTAGAGCTTGGAAGTGACAAACAAAGAGATATTATTCTTAGTGAGAAACTCTTAGTGAAACTCTTAATTCGAATACGAATATGAAGAATGGATTAAATTTGAGGATGCTCTTAATGACCTAAAACCGGAAAACCGAATGGAAGAGCAAACCTTAGAATTCACGGTTTACGGGAAGTTTCGTCTTGGAGAAAAACTTTCCAGGAATATTTTTGTCGGACACTGTACTTGAGTCGATCGAAGATGAAAAGAGTAAGTTCATTGGAGGCTGAAACCACTGTCATTCCATGTTCTACACGTCAGCTGTCACAGTGCCAACCATGGGTCGATAAGGAAAACTGAAAATACCGCCATGAAAGGAAAGATTTTGCGGTTGGTTTATTCCAACGGATTAGGAGCCATCGTTTTTCCTTGTCAGATTTAGACAAGGCTGTAACTTTATCAAACTATTTGGGTAAGAAATTTTTATGGGTATTTTTAACAGCAAATCTTGTAACTTTGTCAACGAAGTATCGACTCCATAACCAGTACATAAGACTGGAGAAGCTGTCCTTTATTGGGTTACTAAAATCAATCCTGAAAATTCATAGGTCCTGATAGGTTACAGTCACCATTGCTGCTGTCCCTCGCGGACAATATTGAAACGCCATTCAGTTCGCCATTCAACATTTCATTTTACCAGGCTCAACTCCCTAGGTATTATTATGGCTGCTATAACTAGTCCTATATTTAAATATGGAAAGCGATAAAATGTCTCTGACTACCCACCAGTCAGTTTAACCAGCATGGCATTTAAGTTACTTGAGAAAATAACCCGGACCTATATACTAGGTTGTGCAATTACACAATCTCCTGGATTCTGAGAGAAACGGGTTTCGTAGTAAGCATTGATGATTTACTGACGTATATATTGCGAAAGAGGACTGGTCAGCAGCTGGAGAATATCTGTCAATGTAATATTCGCAGATTTTAGGCAAGCGTTTGATAAGGTTTCTCAGTTAGTGCTATTGCAAGAGCTTTTGAGATTCAGAATTGCGGATTTAGTACACGAGTTGGTAAGGACTTACTTCATGGCCGAAAACTGAGTACTAGGGTAAATGGAACAGTTCCCGAATGGAAAAAGGTGAGATGACAGCATCTTCGGTGACCTAATGTTTCTTCTCAAGCTCATCAAAAACTACTACTTCGGCCATCGACACAGTAATTTGATCTTGAAGCTGACCTGAAAGAATCAGTTAGATGTCTCCATGGTATGTAAGCGCACACCATACACGGCATTAGTTACCGGTATATTGACGGTACATCGCTACCACGTGTGTGTCAGAAAAAGACTGCAGATGAAGAAGTTTGTTAGAGCTCACAGTCAAAATAAGGGCATCTTTTAACCTGTTTGTAAGTAGTCAACACAATTCATGCACGATTTCGACGACGTGTGATCGACTATCGATAAATGGATTTTTCATTGTCAGTTGTTGTGGATGTACGTGACCTCTGGTCTATGAATTTCACACTGCAGGCTCTGCCGTTCCAAGGACACTTGAAATTTAACAGATCACTATATTTAACACCATCATTAAAAATGAGAACCAATGAATTTTATGTTTTCATAAAAACATAAAAGATCGAAATAGTTTGACTTGTAAGTTTGAAAATTGCGCCTAAATATTCTGTAGTTACTCCGAGATAAATTCTGGACCCCTTTGTTAGTAAACTATGGTTGACATCATGCAAGCTGAGTTTAAGGTTTTGACATCACTAGAGGTGTGTCCATTAGTACTCAAAGAAAGTGCATTTCAGTATTACCTAGGGTAGTCGTCCGCCTGGAGTCCTTCGAAAGCTGCTTCCGGTCCCAAGCATGGATAAACAAGGAGGGTTAGGCATGATGTTTGCTATACCATTCCGTAGAAACATAACCAGCCAAAATAACGGTAACCAGAAAAAATATTTCAAACCATTTAAAATCTGCCTGAGGAGGTAGGTCTTCATTCAGAAGCCATGCTTTCGCTTGGCCATTCCTGGCTCTTTTCCAACCTATTCCTACATCGCAAGACATAGCTCGGCGATGCAGTCGGTGGTCGGACATTCGTAATAAATGTCCCAACCACCTCAACTGATGAAGTTTCAATACTTCATCTACTGACCTGCCATCCCTACCTAGCATCCGTTTCCTAATAATAGCGTTGCTTACTCGGTTGTCCCAGGATACACGAGCAATGCTTCGAAGACATTTATAATCGAATACTAATACCACGCGAAGGTCTTCTACTCCTAACGGAGATGTTTCACAAGTTTCATAAGTTGAGACGGATCGAATTGCTGTGCAGTAAACCCGTCTTTTGGTTAGCAAATGGATATGTTGCCTAAGACAACCGAGCCTTCTGTATGTGTGCTGAAATTTTATCAGTCACTGGGTCATCAGCAATGATGAGACCTCGATATAACTGAAGCGGTTAACGCGCTCAATAGCTTCACTCCCTATCACTAGTTTAGGTGCTGACGCGAGCCAGTCTCGAAGCAATATTTTGCATTTCGAGAGGAAAAAACATCCAGAACATGCTTGCACTATTGCTCAGCGTAGTCAGAAGACTGGATTTTGTCAGCGTCTTCACCAAACAGAACTATGTCATAAGCATAACAATCTACCCTACAAGAGAACAAACCAGATATCAGTGGAAGAAATCACGAAGAATCGCTGCAGGTAGATAGGACGCACATTGCCGAAGGCACCAAACTGCATAACATGACAAGCCAACGGAAAATAGGAAGATCAAACAACACATTACGCTGAGAAATAAAGATAGGTATAAGGACAATGAACAACAACTGGACAGAATTAGAAAGGATGGCCTAGGACAGAGTAGGTTGGAGAATTCTGGTGGCTGGCCTATTTTACAATGGAGGCGACAGGCGGAAGTTAGTAAGCATTCCGTTGTTTCTGCTTGAGAACGGCAACTAGAAGAGCAGTCGTTTGAAATGGAACTCATAGTTGCTTGACTAGGAAGGATGAAAACTACCAATTATTTGCGATCTTTTGACATTAGCTGCATTCGGAGGTGTTAGGAGTTTGATATTCCCAATGAACGTGTGAAAAACCTGTTAGTAGTGGATGACTGTCAAAATCATGTAAGCATGGGAGTTACAAACGAAACAATAAGTAATCAGTAATCAAAGATATTAGTGTTGCTCATAGTTCTCCCTAATCAGGCAGGTTTTATTCGCTCACATAAGAGATAAAGTAGAACCATTCGAGATCCACACACTCGCCCGGTAAAATGGAAGTCTACTTACTGACGCTTGTTAACCCTCATAAACTATACACTGCCGACCGATATTCTTCAAATGACTCTATCCGGGGCTTTCTTTTCCAATTGCTATCTATTTTATACATGTGTCTGTAATCTCTATCAGCGTGTTTTAGGCCTGTCTTTTCTACTATTGTATTTCAGGGCCTCGTCATATAGTCTGGTAATTTCTGCGACCTGTGATTTATCCTCCTAGTTTCGTCATCAGCTGGACTGTTTTCATGGTTGCGTTTTGCTGATACTGTGCAACCAACGGATATGGAATATCATGCGTAAATTACTGTTCATGAATGCAAGGTCCTTGGTGATGATTTTAGTTGATCAAGTTTCAAAACCAGACAATACTACTGCCTTAGTTCATGATGTTGGCTGACAGCTCTATTGGGTTTTAGAAACTTATGTTGTAAGCGTGCTGATCTTTTTCAGCAAATTCTTGCTTTTGTATTAGCATCAGTGTCATTGACTTTGCCTAGGTAACCGTTTCTACGCAAATTCTTATTTTAGATTTGTTAATCTTATAAATTAAGACTTTTGCAAGAGTGATGTGATACACAATCATAACATAATCAAGATTCTTAGAAGTGAGTACACATAAATGAGTGTATGTGTAACCTCTAGAAAAACTCATATTACATCACAGTCAAAAAGAAACAAAATAAAATGTGTCATGTTATTTATAATCGAGTTTGTGTGCTATATATATGCAGTGATACTACAAGTTGTTATGGAATAATGGCACAAAATGGTGTAACTGTTGTAAGAATGATAATTAAAATGACAAAACACTCAGAGAACGGTTTTGAAAAGACAGAATGATAAGGTATGGCAAATTAAGGTCGAGAATTAGACAAAGAATAAATACACTTGCGCCACTGTGACTGATTCTGTGCACTCCTGCAAATTCGTCCAACAGCTGATCATATAGTTCATAGAAAAGTATCCTACAGTGTTTCCTTACTTAGATTAGGGCACTTAAATGTCGAGTTAGTTAAAAGAAGCGACCGTCCAAATTAGTCTAAAGGAAGATTTTCACGCAGAGAGAAACAGTTATAAAACGTAATTGCAAGTAAGAGCATGGGTTGGATAAAATGTTTTTCCGACAATATAATATCTAAGATCTTCGTACGTAAACTTGAAGGTTTGATTAACGTTCTGATTTATACGAAGAAGCTTAGAAGCGGAATCTTTTCAAATGTGATGGTTGGATTAATACTTATCTAGAATCTGAGTGATGATATTTCAGTTAGTCAACAACTCAGACTCTATAATTTACTCGAATTCTGACCAGTTTAATTCCATTAACGTATTTATCAAGTGTGAATTCGTCTAATTGGTTCAGAGCTTTAATCTGTGTGAAGGCTAGTGTTATTACTTGATTGATCTAACAGAAATAGGTTGAGTCACAAACATAGGGAGTGAACCATCGAATTCAATTACTAAAACCGTATGCGAAATTTAGTTCCACAACAGGAATAATATCTACCTAAACAAATTTGAAACTTATATAATAAAGCAACAGACAAGAGTAATGTCAAGTCAATCAAATCAGGATGTGAAAATAGATTGATTGCAGTCAGTAGCCGTTTGGACGTCGTGGCTAAGTAAGTAACAGTCAGTCATTTACAACGCAGAACATCGTACATACGTACATAAGTTCAGGTTGCCATACCACATTGGCACACAGAGACGCATATGTCACTTCAAATTTCATAATAGTAAAGGTGGCTCGACGATATAATTCAAGAAGTAGAATCTAGTGAAATAAACTTAAAAAGATAAAACGATGCGGAATTCAGAAGGTTAGGATTTCAGAGAACACAGAGAGTGGATGCACCTAAGCCACTGCGAACGGCTTTGAGCCATGCCAGTCAGGGTCTATAACCATCGAATATTATCATCTCGCCGACCTCAACCAGGTAGTCTAAACCAACTACTAACATAACTCAGTGCACTTGTCAATGAATTCATGGATTTTTGCCATGTTTTGGTCGCCCCTAGCTTTGTTTCAGCCTATTCGTACACCACAAAACAGCTCGGCAATGAAGTCGGTGATTAGGTATACGCGACTAACGTCCCAACTACCTCAATTGATGAAGTTTCAATATTTCATCTATTGACCAGTCATCCTTCTCTAGCACCCGTTTTCTAAAAACAGCATTGCTTAGTCAGTTGTCCCAGGATACATGAGCAATGTTTCGGAGTCACCTGTGACCGAAGACAAGCAACCTATGCATATCTTCTACTCTGACTGGCCATGATTCGCATCCATATAGTAGGACGGAGGGGACTGCTGTGGCGTACACTCGTCCTTTGGTCAGTAGACAGATATCTCGCCTACGCCATAAGTGACGCAGGTTTGCAAAAGCTAACCGAGCCTTCTGTATGCGTGCTGAGATTTCATCTGTAACAAGTTAGGCTCCGAACTCCAGAAAGAACAGTTACCTAGCTGAGGACAAGTTTCAAACACCATGAAATAACGTTGTGTGTGCCAATAAGCTGTGAGAAAACAAACTTCACTAATAATAGCAACAACAACAACAACAACAGTAGGAAAGTTAAAAATAAAATCCAAATGTGTGCATAAAATTTGAAATTGTATTTTCTTTTAATTAATATTGACAGAAAGAATTGAAAAAATCAAAACCAAAAAAACAAAACAATGGAAAAGCACAAAAAAAGGAGAGAAAACAGGAAGAGGGGAGAGAGAGAGAGAAAAGAAGTACTCTCAGGTGTATTCCATTTTGCATTTACTTTTTACTCAAACAAGAACAAGGAGGAAAAGAGGAGAACAATTAATAGCTTGTCCTACTACTACTACTACTTTATCAGCTTCACCACATTCTACTTGTTGAATGTTTCTGCTTCTTCTTCTTCTTGTAGAAAAAAAATGTACATTGTCAGCTAGAAATTACTGTCACTGTCACACACATCATACCGTCTTTATACAATCGACGACACTCTGGATGCAAATGAAATAATCATGATAATAATAATAATGACCATTACTATTATTCTTATTCTTATGTACGTCCCAAAATCAGAATGTGGAGAAAAGGAATAATTATATGTCTATGTATATAGATAGATAGATTTATATATATATATGTATAGTATGTACACAAGACATAAAAGGAGTATTACACATTTTTTTCATAATAAGGGAGATTGGGTTTAGAGTACACGTGAATAAAGTAAGTAATCATGACTTATCAGGCATATAATATATATATATATATATATATATATATATATATATATATATATATATATATATATATATATATTCATGTATACTAGATTGAGTTGATTTAAATAAATAAAAAAACTGAAAAAACTGAAAAATAATCGATAATCATAATTATCATTTATTATTATGATTATTAATAATTGCCTATTTTACTCTTTACACTGATTGATTGAAAATTAATTCAAATGTGAATGAACAACGACACTCCCGTCCCTCTCGCAAAACGGTGGAGCAGGAGGAGAAAGCTATGCATTTAGTTGCACTAGTCTTAATGAAACACTAATCTATGCATATTTTATTTGAATAATCATTATCACTACTTTCACCACTACTACTATTATTACTACTACTGATCTGTAAGATGTGGCGGGGGGGGAGAGAGATAAAAACAAGAACAATGTATAAGCATAGGAAATATCGATATATATATATATACGTATATGTATATCAGTGTATATATATATATAACTATAACATAATAGAACCAAAAATAAAGGAAGCAGTAACACACACACACACACACAGTATAGAAGAGAATCAATAGGGCAATGCCAAATGTGTACACTGATTGTTAAGAAAAAACAAAACCAGGATGAAAGAAACAAAGCAGTATTATATATTTATATGTAATATGTATATATATATATATAAAATAACACAATTATGAGTTGATTTTTTCTTTTCAATAATCCGTTTAATTTTTTCTAGTTAAACGAACTGCCATTTACAAACAAACAGAAAAAAGAATGAGAAAAGTCATCAGTAGAATAATTGCAAAGTACAAGTAAAAAATTCAAGATGAATAATTAAAAAAAACAGCCAATCACCGCCACCGACCCCATGGATTACGCGAATTTTGTTTTAATGAAATGAACAGAAAAAAAATTAATAATCAAAATGTCTACTTGTTGTGTGTGCGTGCGCGTTTGAAATAAACAAAGTTTCCCAGTTGTAGACGCACACACAGATAGAGAGAGATTTAAAAATGTTCAAGAGTAAATATATCACTATGTACAAAGAGGCACACACACACACACACAGAATTGAAGCGAGTACAAATAAATCTCTCTCTTGTTCTCTCGCCTCAATGTGTTCATCTTATGTATATATATATAATCAAAGGCGAAAGAATACACTTTGAGGAAACAGTGAGCAAATTGAAAAATAATAATAATAATTCCTGTTTTTTTTCTCTTTATGTTCACAAAAAAATCAAAGAAACAATTCCAAGAACTGATAGTTTTTGTTGAAAGCAAGCAACAGTTAAAAACAACAACAACACACCGGAGAAGAAATACCATTTGTTTGGCCTTTTTTTTCTAAACAAAGTTAATGATGACTATAGCAGTAGTGGTAGTAGTAGTTTAAAATGTGTATGGGCAAAATGTAAACTCTAAATCAAAGCAAGCAAGCAAAGCAAAGCAAACAGGCAAAGAAACAATTGAATAAAACAAAACTGAACACGTACATAATAAGTAAGTGTATCTCTTTCTACAAATATATATTCAACACTTAAAACCATAACCAGCTGTTGTTTAAATATATAGAAAAGAGTAAACAATGTAATGTATATATGTATATAAAATCAGTACACACTCAAGAAAATACAATCAATGCAAAATATGTTCATTGAAAACAAAAAACCCGATTACACAAACAGTAGATATGAAATACTACAACTACTTCTACAGTTTAGTCATTTTAAAAAAAAACCAATGACTTGCTTGATTAGATGATACCTAAGAAGATAAGCATTGTGTCTGAGAATGAGCAGAGAGAGAGAGAGAGAATGTCTCCTAGTGCGAGAATAATTGATTTTTGTGTTTAGAAAAAAAAGGCACAATTATATGAAATAATTTGAAAAATAAAATCATCACTTAATTTCATGAAAACACTAGGAAAGAATATGATTGGGTATGTGTGTGTGTGCAAAATTAGTAGAACAAGAAGACATCACACTCGGTACATTCAATCATACATGTATATATATGTCTTGAATAGGTGAAGAAAATGTTCTAGTTAGTTGGTTTCTTTCAACGTCTTAATGACGGTGATGTATATGATAAACTAAAAAAGAATTTTTAAAAAAGAACAATGGATCGTGTTTGCTTATTGACTAAAAACGGAGAATATTGGCCTACATAGAAGATGCGGAGGCAGGGTTTAGAATGCACCGAGTAAAATTGCTGTTGATGAATAATAATAGTTTTGCTCAGGATATAAATTGACCTGTGCGTTTTATTATCTACTATGATGATAATGGCGATAGAATTTCAACAAAAGGAGACAATCGGAAAGCCCCGACACCTTTTAGTGATAATAAAGCGCTGCAACAGAGAAGAGTAAGTATGGTTGTTCGAACAAAAAAATCACAACAACGCCATCAAATAATAAGACAATCCATTTAGATTTTTTAAAGAGAATTCAGTTTCAACTGATAACCGAACT